>VDFB02252616.1:174696187-174796455 GCA_007258455.2 Sequoia sempervirens
TCCAAATAAAGAGGAACTACGAAGTTTATCTGAAACTAGGGAGAGTTCTAGTAGCTCTAAGAGTTCTAAAGAAGAAGAACCACAACCTCATTCTCAGTCTTTGATGAGGTCTACAAGTGAAAGGAAACAACGTGAAAGGTATGGTTTTTCCATGTTGGATGTAAATTGTTCCTATGCTTTGATTACAATCATTGATGAGCCTAGGACTGTGAAATAGGAAATTGAAATGTCTGATTCAAATTCTTGGTTGGAAGCCATGAATGAAGAAATTTGATCTTTGAAAAGGAATGAAACTTGGATTTTGGTGCCATTTCCTAAAGGTAGAAAGCATGATGGCTATAAATGGGTATTTAAGAAGAAAATCGGTTTGGATGGTAGTGTTGAAAATTATAAAGCTAGGTTGGTTGTGAAAGGCTATTCCCAGGTAGAGGGAATTCATTATGGTGAAATATATTCTCGTGTAGCTAAGATGACATCTATCATATTTCTTTTGTCACTTGTAGCAACGTATGAATTAGAGATTGAACAGATGGATGTGAAGACAAAATTTCTTCATGAAGATCTTGAAGAAGAAATTTATATGTCCTAGCTAGAGCACTTTGTGGAAAAATGTAAAGAAAATCTAGTTTGCAAGTTAAAGAAATCTCTATATAGTTTAAAATAATCACCTAGAATGTGGTACCTGAATTTTGACACGTTTGTGTTGTCATTGGTATTTGTAAGATAAAAATCTGATCATTGTGTGTACTTCAAAACTTAAAATGATCCATTTCTTACTATTGCCCTATATGTTGATGACATGTTTTTCATAGGAAATAGTAAGAGTATGATTTATGATCTAAATTCTCAATTGTTAGCAAATTTTTAAATGAAAGATCTAGGTGCAACAAGGTATATTCTAGGGATGTAAATTAAAAGGGATAGAGGAAGTCGAAAGCTTTGTCTCATCCAAAGTAAGTATATCAATACTATCTTGGAGAGATTTGGTATGACTGATTACAAGCAACTAGTTGTTCTAATGTTGTAGGGAACAAAGCTATATGTTGAAGATTATCCAAAATCTCCTACCCAGATGGAGAACATCACCAGAGTTCCTTATGCAAGTGTATTTGGTAGTTTAATGTATGTAATGGTCTGTACAAGGCCAAACATTTCCCAAGCAGTGGGAGTTCTTAGCCGTTTTATGGAAAATCCAGGTAGACCACACTAGGATGCTATGAAAAGAGTTTTTAGATATTTAAAAGGTACCTCTCAGTACACTTTGTGCTATTATGGTAACTTAGTTGGGTCATAGAGATGCATCACCATTTCAGGTTATGTGGATTCTAATTGGGAAAGGGAAATTGACAATAGAAGATCCACCAATAGATACATCTTCACGTTGAATGGTGGTGCAATTAGTTAGATGATCAAGTTGTAGGTTGTAGTCACTTTATCTACTACAGAGGTAGAATATATGGCCGCAACATATGCCTATAAAGAAGCCATTTGGCTTAGAAATTTTTATTCTGATATTGGGTTCAATGTAAGGTAAATTACCATTTGTTGTGACAGTCATGGTGCTATTTGTTTACTAAAAAATCCAACTTTCCATGCAAGGACGAAACATATTGATGCACAATATCATTTCGTATGAGATATGGTGGAGGTTGGAAAGATCAGTCTTGAAAAAGTAGATACTCTAGAAAATTGTTGTAGATGCATTAAAAAAACTAGTGAGCACATAAAAGTTTAGGTGGTGTGCCAAGTTGATGGGCCTTGGGCCCTATGACTTTCAGTGATCTTGAGTATTGGAGAAGCTAGTAAGTCTTTGTCAAGTGGGAGCATGTTGGAAATCATGTCTCAACTTACTAGCTTGACATTGGCAGCATTGTGTTCTTCTCTCTCTTGTCAACAAGATAGTATACCATCAAAGGGACTTTGTTCATAGTTTCCTCAATGGCCTGGTAAGCCTTCATGTTTCACCGAGCTCTTCATCGGTGAGAAATTGTACAGTTGGAAAGACTTCACCAATTGTCTCCTTGACAGATCAAAATCCCTTATGGCATTGTGTTTACATTTTCGACGAGAGTAGCTCACTTCGGCAGGAGTTTCTGAGATGTCTCTTCGACATTCTAAAACTCCGATGGAGTATCTTGTCAGTAGGAGGTTTCACCGTCACAAATACATTGAACAATGTCTCTTCAACATGTTGAGAGTATATAGGAAGACTCTTGTCATTGTGACTTTGTGAGTTCACCGAGTCTCTATGCAATGTCTCTTTGACAACGTGGCGAGCCTCTTGAATGGTAAAGTGGAAATTTATGAGACATTTGTGTATCAGTGGGAGAAGCTTAAATCTCTCATCGACATGGTGATGGACTTGGTCGTGAGAAGCACTTATCAGTGTTACTCAAGTAGATCAGTGAGAGATTCGAGTTTGTCTATTTGACATGGCTTGATATGGTAACTATTGTGTAAAGGTTGGTCTATTGTTATGAATGGAAACTAAATTGGCATGTTTCCTATGAGGGTTTGGTAATGCGCACTATAGGTGAATCCTCTTAGGAAGGAAAATGCTATCATGTGTAATGCAGTGTAATAGTGTTGGGGGAGTCATGTTGTGAGTCTGATGAGTGAGAATGAGATTGATCAAAAAATTTACGCTACCTGAATTGTTATGTTGTCAAATTGACATCTAAGATAAAAAAACTATAACTCTATATGTCAGCATTGTTTATTGCAATAAAAATTATTTTTTCTTGGTGTGGTGGGTTTTTCTCCCAAAAGGGTTTTCAAATGTTAAATTTGGTGACAATTCTATGCATTGTGTTAATTTGTTATTCTCTATTATTCCTTTTAATGTGCATCTTTAATGAACTGTAATTCAACATTGAACCATATCTCTACATCCTCTTCTTATAATTAGCATTAGGAAAGTGTTTTCACACCTCTTCTTTCCTTACAAAGAGGAAAAACACATTACATGAAATAAGAAAATCACATCAAGGAACATGAAAATGAAAAATGCAAATGAAATCATTCCACAATAATGCAAATGTACGATCCCACTTTAAAGAAATTACTAACACCATGTTGTGAGAAATTACTTTAAAGTAGCTAAAAAAAATGAAAAAGGAAAAGAAAGTGTTGCCCCCCAAAAACACATAACGGATCTATGGATTTGGGGTCAGTATCTATGTTTGCTGCAATGATATTAGAGAGCTCAAAACTATCATCATTCCCCAAATACACATAGAACTAGAAGAATGACACAAAGATAGTGAAAACAAGGAATTTTTTTTTGGGTCAACATGGAAGAAACATAGAGTGTCTTGATGCCTTGCATCATCCCCAAAAGGAAAAAATAAGACAAAATGAAAATGAAAAACAAAGATAAGGAAAAACATTTTGGGTCAACATGGAAGATACATAGGGCGTATCGACACCTTGCATCATCCCCTAAAGGAAAACACAAGATAAAATGAAAATGAAAACAAAGATAAAGGAATTTTTTTTTGGGTCAACATGAAAGAGACATAGGGTGTCTCGATGCCGCCCCATCCCCAAAGGGAAAACACAAGACAAAATGAAAATGAAAAACAAATATAAGGGAAAATATTTTGGGTCAACATGGAAGAGACATAGGGTGTCTTGATGCTTGTGTCATCCCCAAAAAGAAAACACAAGACATAATGAAAATAAAAATAACTTGATAAAAGATTAAGTGAAAAGGCGTATACGATATATAGAAAATGAAGGTACAAATGAGGAATACACATTGTAGACCGTAAAATATACTAATTGATCTCTTGCACTTGATCCTAATTTTACTTAACACCAGTTCATCATGGATCATCTCATTTTACTAACCATTTAATTGAATAATCTTTATTTGATTAAATTCATCATATTCATCTTTTAATTAAATAAATCAATTTTATTTGATTAAATCACATATCTTCTATTAATTGAATTAAATAATTTAGTTTAATTAATCCTAATGTCCCTCTTTTAATTAAATAATTCATTTTATTTAATTAAGTTCTAAAGTCATCTCCTTTAAATTAAATAAATTAATCTTTATTTGATTTAAGTCTAACATCATCCCCTTTTAATTAAATAAATCAAACTTTATTTAATTAAGTCTAATATTCATCATTCCTCTCACTTTGATTTATTTAAATCCAAAAATCTAAGTCAAAGTGTCAAAACAGCTAATTATCATCTAAGTTAATCAAATCATGATTAATCCTAACTCTAATCCATTAAATCCTCCAGATTTTGCAACTTGTGCAAGTAAATCAATTTAATTGATTTATAAATTCATCTATTTTCATTCAAAACGCATCAAGTTGGAATATTCTTCAAATTTGAATTCTCCCTCCCAAATGTCTTATCCTCCAACTTGGCATTTATGACTCTTACAAGTCCTTTTTCTTGAGCCAAGTGGCAATAACTCCTCTTTACATCTTCCTCCAAAAGCTAACTTTTGAATTCCAAATCTCCACCTAATGGCATTTATGTGAACATTCATCAAAATGTTCTCCACCTCTATCCACTAACATGTTGAGAAGTGGAATTTTGCTATTGGTTGATCTTTAATCCAACATTCATCCTTTTTGCTCATTCTTCCATCCTTCTCTTCTATTTAAATGGATATCTCTTTTACTAATTTTGGATACACAACTTATGCAAAGTAATTATCCACATATTTTATGTAGGTTCATCGATTGTTCATCAAATTTTCATAGTTTCTCATAGACCATAGCTAGGTTATTGCAAATTTCATTAAGGAGCACCATTGATCATCACCAAGCTTGCAAGGAATTGGGAAAGGGATATTTTTCACATCAAAATAGCACCAATTCCCCCATGGGATTGAGAGTTTGAGTGTTTTGAGCAAGATTAGATAGCTTTCATTTGATTTATTTTCTTTTTTTCTTGTTCCTCATGCTTCAAATGAATCTTATGGGGAATGATGATTTTGATTTGCATAATTGACTTATATTGTGTTTGTTATTTATGTTTGTGCAGGTCTAGATCCACCATTCACACAAATAGAGAGAGAACCATCAAACAAAACATTATGTGGGATCACATTACACACATGCAATCAAAAGTGGATAGAAAGAAAAAAAGAAGAGAAAAAAGATGAGAACAAAGGAAAAGATACAAGACTAGTAAAGAACATGCGAGACAACCACCCAATAGGTCATCTTCATCCCAAACTTTATATGCAGAATGCATATCACTAATGAGAGGGACAAAATCAAGTGTTATACTAGGAGAATCACCAAGTTCAACATGCGGTGCATCAATTGGTGTAGGAGGATCACCATAGTTGTTATCATTTAAGCTCATGGAAGAGGAAAATAACAAATTCAAATCGTTATGCACTTGTTCATCAATTTTAGTAGTTTCCTTGTCATCATCCAAGTTAACCACAATAGGAGGATAAATTATAATATCCATAGAGGGTTTTGGTCCTTTTTGTGTTGGAGACATATCTTCTGTTTGTGTTGGTAAGAGGGGAGGGTCATCATTTATTGCTTCTGTCAAGTTCGGACTTTTATTTTCAATGTTTTTCTTATCATTCATCTTTCGAGCAATAGAACGATTTCTATGCCTATGCTCTCTATCATTTTTGTTCCTTTTATTATATTTTTCAAGTTGTGTTTGTGTAGGACAGGGTTTTTCAACCATAGGTTCCTTTTCTTCTTGTGAAGAAAGAATAGAAGAAACCATGGAAGGTTGTTCAACCACTTTCTCTTTGGCTTTATAAATTTTCTTAGGAGGTGGACTAGGAGATTTTTTTTTCTCTAGGTCTTTTATTGGAAATAGGCAAGGTATTTTGCATGGATGGGTCTTGGTTTGTTGGAAGGGCTTTATGCTCGCTATTATTTTCTTCAAGGGGTGGAGGTTGAATCATGGGTGGAGGAAAGTTCTCAAGGGATAATCTGGCTATGCATTTTGCTTTGAACTTTTTGTAGGAAAGGAAAAGTAAGTCTTCACAGGGTCTTATAGGCTCCATGGGCTCAAGCCAAAAATAATCTAAGGAAAATTTTCCATGAAAAGATAGACTTCTAAAGCCACTATGGTTCAAAGTAAATATTTCATTGTCGACTAGAAACTTGAAGTCCTTATGGACAATGGATGGGACTACCTTCATGGAGTTAAGCCACTTGTAACCCAACTTCACATGAAATTGGTTTGAATTGGATATGATAGAGAATGATACATTTAATTTCTTTGGTCCTACTTGTAACGGGACAATGATCGAGCCCATCATAGCATGAGCAAAACTATCATGTGTTTTAATCCACACTTTTGGTTTATCATATCTATCTTGAGTAAGTTCGTGCACATATAAGAGTTTGTCTGTGATCACATTCTATCCATAGAAAGGATCAATTAAAATCCCAGGAGTGGGCCTATTATTGATTCTCCTGGCTATGTAAAGAGGACCATCAAATGCATGTGTGTTTTTTTCTTCTGAAGAGAAAGTAATTTTAGTGGGAATTAATGTTTGTTATTTATGAGGCTCGATTTCAATCATTCCTATCATTGTACTAATAGGACTTTGTTCATTAGTATCCATAGGATTTTTCTCATCATCATCCATAGGAATTTTCTCATTAGTGCTCATTATTTCTCCCTCTTCTTGATCTCCACAAGAGATGGAAATATCTCCTTGTTGTAAATCAAGATTCACATGATTTCCCTCAAACTCTTCCTCATTGTGACATGATACACAATCCCCTTCCATTTCATTTTCCAATTCATCAACATGGAAATTTTCAAGATCATTGTAGTTATTCTCTTCACATGTTGACATACACTCCTCTTCATCATCAAATGTATCATGGTTCTCATCTATAGTAGAAAGTGTTACTTGTTCATTATCAAATGGATCCACATTTTCCATTGCTTCCTCCTCTTGATTACCACAAGAGCTGCAAGAATCACCTGACTATAGATCAGAATCCATAGGTTCCTCTTCACAATTTGAATACTCATTGGATCCCTCATAACACATACTACTTTCCCTATCATAATTTGTTATGTAGGAAAGAATTTCAATATCTTCATCTTCCTCATGTAGGCTGTCATAGGAATTTTTTTTACCTGCACATGTCCCATCTTCTATTGGCCGCAATGTCTGATCAATTTCTCTATACTCATCAGAAATACAACCATTGGATTCAACATTGATAGTGTTCTCATACCTTATCCTCTCCATGGCATCAATGAATTTATTCACTCAATCACAAGCATGTTGTATTGATAATTCTGACCAATAGGTTGATTTAGGTTTCCAAACTTTTATGAACTGTGCAACAAAAATGGGTCTTGTAGGCTTACAATTAGGAGGTAATTGCATACAGATTATTATCCTGTTGTATAGGGAAAATTTATCTTCTCCTTCATGTCTCCTTATGCTAAGAAATGCACCAAAGGGGTAAGTTCCACTTTTTGATTCTGTGATGGAGTCTTGGCTTTGAGTATATACATTCTCATCCCTTTCTCCTTCAAATTGTTGATTATGGCATACATATTGCTGCAAGTTCTAATTTTTTTTAATCTGTACAAACTCACGGGAAGCCCAATTTGATACAAAAAATTTCCATAGTGCTCGAGAAATTGATTCTGGAATCCTTGGAGAGAATTAATAGAAGCTATTGGTAGGCTGTTGAACCAATCCCTAGCATCTTCAATAAGCGACATCAGAAATAACCTCATATGTAAATCCTCATATGGAACATTCAAGTCTTCGATGAAAGCATTGAAGCTCCTTAAATGATCTTCAACAAAAATTGCACTACTACCTGTAAACTTAGGAACCAAACTTCTCCAGCTGCTATCCATAGGGTAAGGATATTGTTGAAACCCTGTCAGGTCGAATTGTTTGATTATTGTTATGTATTGATGGGGGGGAGGCTTATGCAGATGCTAAAAATGATATATCGGATTATTATATTGTGTATCATGATGTGATACATACTACTGACAATGAGGTGTCTGTGGTGAATATATATTATGTTGTGCATGATATGCATTGCCTCCATTGTGAAGATTTCCAATTGTGTTATCAGGAGTTTGATGGGCCCAATACCTTCTTGTATTTGTATATTCATCCTTATTGCAGAATTCTCCTAATTGTAACGGTTGCTGGTCCAATTGCAGCTTTTTCTTTTTCATTTATTCAATTCCTCTTATCAATTGCTACTTTTCAAAATACTTTTTTGTTCCATATACAAATTCCATTCTTCATCAAGATTTTTCCAGAGTCGCCACCTACATTTCCAAAAGTAGGAAAATGTTTATTTTTGATCTTTTCCCCAGCGGAATCACTTTTTCTAAAACTTCTCAAATTTTAACCTTTTCTTTAATGACTCTATATGATGGTCTTCAACCAAATTTTTTGATGTTGTCCCCAGCAGAGTCGCCAATTTGTTAGCTCTAAAAAATGCAAACCGAATGCCTCAAGAGGCTCCCAAACTCTTGATACGTTTTAGGGTAACAAACAAGGTCAGATGCTTTAGACCTTCTACTCTTCAAGTGCTGCTAGACCTAGGCAGGTGTACCTATATGTGTGAAGCAGACTTAATGTGCTTATTCCTCTTGAAATTTTTTTCCCACAATGGCAAGTAGGAGTGGACAAATGAAATCAAATTTGGTATAGATTGTATAACAATATTCCAAAACTAAATCCTAATATGCTCAGTTAACAGATGTAAAAAATATGAATGAGACTAAATGGTGAAATGCAAAGACTACTGCCTTATTGGGTATGCAAAGTCAAATGAAATAGCAATGAGAAACCTCTTTCTAGAAAACACTCAAATTGTTGCCATATGTTTTGTTTACAACTTGTATAAACATGCAAGACTGTGATTACTAAGCTCTTCTTAAGGATCCAGATGAATTTCCCTGATTACTGTGATTAATAAATAGGATTTAATCTCTCCTTGAAAGAACCAGTTAATTAACCACACAGATACAACAAATGAGCACTGATAAATTGAATATAAACTTGTTACATCAATTTAAATAACTAGAAAATACCAAACCTAGAGAAAAATTTAGTAATACTTTCAATAAGCTCAACAGACAATTGACACCTGAAATCTATTGCAACATCAACTGATATATTTTCATTGATATCTCCATTTGAAATTGTGCATCATAGTCTCACAGTAAGACATTTTTTGTCTACTGTATATTTCCCTAATTTATCTAATCCAATCTAATCATATTATCCTCTCCATTTACAATCGGAAATGAACATTTATACATTTGCATCCGAAAAGACACAATGTTTTGTATTCGAATCGTCGGCCAACAATATTCAGGCTTTTGTTAACATTCGCTGAGCACTCGCTGAGACATCCCAAAGTCATACCCTAGGCCATATGTTTCATCGACAGTCATCCTTCTATTCATCGCTATGAGGTTATGCCATTTCATCGACACCAAGAGTCTCACCGATGAATGTTCGTTCATCCCATGTGATTCACTATGACATCTTGTTGTCGAGGAGATGTCATATTGGCTAATACTTCATCTTATCGAAAGTTATCCCTCCATCTCGTGTGTCACTATTAGAATAATAAGTTATTATGCTTAATTAATTACATCACATTGATTAATTAATTAAGTCACTTATTCCTCTTTATTACTTAAGCTAAACTTAGGCACATTAATAATTAATTATTAATTATTAAGTGTGCACACTAGGGTTTCATTTAGGGTTTCCCTTTTAGGGTTTCTTGATCTCCTTCATAAGGATTGATCACTTTGTAATAATTAATACTAATTTTTGCAGCACTGGAAGAACTCTGTAGAGTAACACTAGAATCGCAATCTGACAAGCAAGGAAAGATATCTCTGTCTACAACTGAAACCAAAACCAGAATCAAAATAATGTGACAGCAGACCCGATGCCATGAAAAACTCAAAAACTCTAAACAGGAACAACCCTGGAATCTATGAAGTAGCAAGCAACTATTGAATGATGTATTACTGAAAATGAAGTGCAAAGATGCAAGATGCACTCTCCCAACTGCCAAAATATCCAAGTAATTGCCAAATAGCCCATTGGGCCAAATCTGGACTAACTGATAAACCTAAGATAGATATAGAAAAAGTGCATGCACAGCAACATAGAGCTCCTCAATACCTTTCCAACACCACAAACGAGGTGAAAATCAGAGATCGTGGCAAAAAGTTATGAGCTCGAAAGTCCAAAAACAACATCTGAATTAAAACAGCAATAAATGTAGGAAAATAGTAAAACACTAAAACATAAATAGTACTACTAGAAAGTGCTCGGAACTAGCTTTCCGACGATATCTTGTTTTCCTAATTTTGATATCATATGCCCAAGTTATGACCAAAATTAAAAAATTTCTCTTTTAGGAAAAACTAGGGTTAGGAGGGGCAAAAAGGGCCGACCGTACGAATAACGTCATCATGACGTCATGCTGACGTCAGAAAAAACCGAGCATAAATTTGATGGCCTTCTGGCCATCGCCGCAAAAAAATAGTCCCCCTACAAAAAGAAAATTTTTTGGCCCCTGGTCCTGTGGGCGACCAGGGGCTGGTGGGCTACAAGGCTTTTGGGGGGGTGGAGCCCCTGGTTCTTCATATGATCTAGCGCTGTTGCGGAGGGAGCTAGCCGGGGGCAGAGCTAGGGGCTCGGTCGCCCATAAGACCATGACTAGTAGAGATATCCGCGGGGGTGCTGAAATTATTAAGTGTGCACACTAGGGTTTCATTTAGGGTTTCCCTTTTAGGGTTTCTTGATCTCCTTCATAAGGATTGATCACTTTGTAATAATTGATTCTCTTAATGCATTTTACACTTTGAGGTTCTAAGAACATCTTTTTGGTTCTTGATATCTTTTGCATGTGACAGGTATCCATCTTGCATGCAGGTGATCTTGGATTCTAACAGTCACTGAGACAATTTGTAGTCGGGGGGAGGTTTCATAGAACACTTTGTCTTACCGAAAGTCTCCTTAAGTTTGCTTTTGATCACCGTGACAATATCATTCTATCACCAATACAACACTTCGGCATGAAAAATAGGTCAGCAAGATTGTATAACCTTACCCTGATAACCCTTGATAGAACTCTTTCACTTGTTGATGAGACCGAAGGTACTCGCCGAGACATTACTTTGATGAATATTAGTTTTACCGATATGCATATCTTTATCGCCGGTCGGAAAGACACCATGAATTCACTGAGACCTCATATCGAATACCACTTAGTTTGGCCAATACATCATTCTGTGCGCTTTAGTCGATGAGACACAATATACTCAGTAAGACCTCACCCCGAAGTCTTTTGGCTTGGCCAAAATGAATCCACGTGCGCTAATCGGTAAGACATAATAAGTTCGCTATGACTTCACCCTGAAGAAAAACTCTCACTAACATGCTCCTTCTATCACCGATCAATGAGACAATAAGATCTCACCAAAACCCATGTCGAAGAAGACTCTCCTACCAATAGACAAATTTTCTCCTCTCGCTGAGACAATAAAAGTATCCTACTGATAGGTGCCTGTATGTAAATTTTGATCATTGTGAAATTAAAGAAGTCTTTCCAATAGGCTGCAAAAGATATACATTAGTGAAAAATGCATTATCAAGGTTGGGGAGACCTTGATAATCTCATGCCAATATGGATTATAATGTGAATTACTTAGGCCTAGATGGATTCTATGGGATAAAAATGGGCAGAATGTGAGCAAAATATTATGAAGAGAGGCCCTAAGCACATGGTGAGGACTCGATTGGAAATTCAGAGGGATGAACAACTTGTGAAATTATTCAGAATTTTACAGTTCTAACAGTGGCTCCGTCTGGGGATGAATGATTGTGAGATCATTGTAAGGATTCAGATCTCTGGGTGAGCAGACCAAACTCAAGGTGATGGATTATGAGCAAGATGGAAAAGGAAATGAATGTAAAATGGAGATGAACAAAACCCTAAACTACTGTGCATGGAAAATAATTTTAAAGAGGATCATCAAGAGTTGTCCATGCACTGGCAACCCTTAATCCTCTGTGTTACAACTTCATTAGTTTTGAACTGTTACGGTCTGAAATTTAAATCATAAATGATGGCTCAAGGCCACCCAAAAGAAAGGCCCATACTTTCCTCTATCAAACACCCAACTTTTCTTTGAGTTCATCAAACTCTTCTTGAAGATATTCATGCAATCTTCCCTGTCACTGTTACTGAAAGTTTTCAGAGAATCATCATGCTTAGCCTAGCCCAAATTCCCTTTACCATTCTGCAATTCAAATTCTTCATCATCATGAGGCAAATCTCTGTTATCTTCAACATACAAAGTACATGTATATTCAATGAAATATTTTTGATTATCTTTCTCACTGTTATGTATTATGAAACACTCTCCCAGCTGTATTAAAAATTCACCATCAAATTGCTCCTCTTGAGAAACAAAAAATTATGTCATATCAACACTATTTGAAACAAACAAATCTGAAAACTTTTGCACTTCTTCCATATCATCATTTGGAAATGACATTGGACTATGACTCATATCTTCAATATCATGCATATATGAACCAATCAATGTTGTACTTCTATCATCCTTGGCATGCAAATAAATGTTTTCTCCATATGAGTTAGAAATTTCAAAATCACATACCTCATCTTGAATGGACACAGATTTTTGATCAATTTCAAGGGTTTCTCAATCATTTCAAGAAATGCACTAGGATTCATATGAATCATTACACAAATAAATTCCACTGTCAAAACAAATGTAAGCTGGACAGAAAACTTCAGGATCACCCTCATGTACACATCTTTGGTATTCAAGAGTAAGAAAATCTGAAATTTGCTCACTACTGAGTGAAAAAGTTTCTTCTTCCATATCTTCCATTATTTCTCCCTCTTCTTGATCTCCACAAGAGCTACAAATATCTCCTTTTTGTAAATCAAGATTCACATGATTTCCCTCAAACTCTTCCTCATTGTGACATGATACACAATCCCCTCCCATTTCATTTTCCAATTCATCAACATGGCAATTTTCAAGATCATTGTAGTTATTCTCTTCACATGTTGACATACTCTCCTCTTCATCATCAAATGTATCATGGTTCTCATCTATAGTAGGAAGTGTTACTTGTTCATTATCAAGTGGATCCACATTTTCCATTGCTTCCTCCTCTAGATTACCACAAGAGCTGCAAGAATCACTTGACTATAGATCAGAATCCATAGGTTCCTCTTCACAATTTGAATACTCATTGGATCCCTCATAACACATACTACTTTCCCTATCATAATCTGTTATATAGGAAAGAATTTCAATATCTTCATCTTCCTCATGTAGGCTATCATAGGAATTGTTTTTACCTGCACATGTCCCATCTTCTGTTGGCCGCAGTGTCTGATCAATTTCTCTATACTCATCAGAAATACAACCATTGGATTCAACATTGATAGTGTTCTCATACCATATCCTCTCCATGGCATCAATGAATTTATTCACTCGATCATTGGCATACTGTATTGATAATTCTGACCAATAGGCTAATTCAAGTTTCCAAACTTTTATGAACTATGCAACAAAAATGAGTCTTGTAGGCTTACAATTAGGAGGTAATTTCATACAAATATATTTATCATCCTATTGTATAGGGAACATTTATCTTCTCCTTCATGTCTCCTTATGCTAAGAAATGCATCAAAGGGGTAAGTTCCACTTTCTGATTCTGTGATGGAGTCCTAGCTTTGAGTATATACATTCTCATCCTTTTCTCCTTCAAATTGTTGATTATGGCACAAATATTGCTTCAAGTTCTGACCTTTTTGAATCTATACAAACTCATGGGAAGCCCAATTTGATATAGAAAAATTTCCATAGTGCTTGAGAAACTGATCCTGGAATCCTTGGAGAGAATTAATAGAAGCTATTGGTAGGCTATTGAACCAATCCCTAGCATCTTCAGTAAGCGACATCAAAAATAACCTCATATGTAAATCCTCATATGGCACATCCAAGTCTTTGATGAAAGCATTGAATCTCCTTAAATGATCTTCAGCAGAAATTGCACTATTCTCTGTAAACTTAGGAACCAAATTAACTTCTCCAGCTGCTATCCATAGGGTAAGGATATCATTGAAACCTTGTCAAGTCGAATTGTTTGATCATTGTTATGTATTGATGGGGGGAGGGTTACATGGATGCTAAAACTGATATATCGAATTATTATATTGTGTATGATGATGTGGCACATACTGCTAACCATGAGGTGGTTGTGGTGAATATATATTATGTTGTGCATGATATGCATTGCCTCCATTGTGAATATTTCCAATTGTGTTATCAGGAGTTTGAGGGGCCTAATACCTTCTTGTATTTGTGTATTCATCCTTATTGCAAAATTCTCCTAATTGTAACGGTTGTTGGTCCAATTGCAACTTTTTCTTTTTCAATTCTTCAATTCCTCTTATCAATTGCTGCTTTTCAAAAATACTTTTTTGTTCCATTTACAAATTCCATTCTTCATCAAGATTTTTCTAGACTCACCACCTACTTTTCCAAAAGTAGGAAATTTTTTATTTTTGATCTTTTCCCCGGTGGAATCACTTTTTTTGAAACTTCTCAAATTTTAACCTTTTCTTCAATGACTCTATATGATAGTCTTCAACCAAATTTTCTAATGTTGTCCCCAGCAAAGTTTCCAATTTGTTAGCTCTAAAAAACATAGGCAAAATGCCTCAAGAGGTTGCCAAACTCTTGATACGTTTTAGGGTAACAGATAAGGTCAGATGCTTTAGACCTTCTACTCTTCAGGTTTTGCTAGACCTAGGTGGGTGTACCTATATGAGTGAAGCAGACTTAATGTGCTTATTCCTCTTGAAATGTTTTTCCCACAATGGCAAGTAGGAGTGGACAAATGAAATCAAATTTGGTATAGATTGTATAACAATATTCCAAAACTAAATCCTAATTGCTCAGTTAATAGATGTAAAAAATTTGAATGAGTCTAAATGGTGAAATTTAGAGACTAGTGCCTTATTGGGTATGCAGAGTCAAATGAAATAGCAATGAGCAACCTCTTTCTAGAAAACACTCAAATTATTGGCATATGTTTTGTTTACAACTTGTATAAACATGCAAGATTGTGATTGCTAAGCTCTTCTTAATGATCCAGATGAATTTCCTTGATTACTTTGATTAAGCAAAAGTATTTAATCTCTCCTTGAAAGAACCAGTTAATTAACCACATAGATACAACAAATGAGCACTGATAAATTGAATATAAACTTGTTACATCAATTTAAATAACTAGAAAATACCAACCCTAGAGACAACTTTAGTAATACTTTCAATAAGCTCAACAGACAATTGACACCTGAAATCTATTGCAACATCAACTGATTTTCATTGATATCTCCATTTGAAATTGTGCATCATAGTCTCACAGTACGACATTTTTTGTCTACTGTATATTTCCCTAATCTATCTAATCTAATCTAATCGTATTATCCTCTCCATTTAAAATCGGAAATGAACATTTATACATTTGCATTTGAAAAGACACAATGGTTCATATTCCAAATGCCAACCAATAGTATTTAGGATTTTGTTAACATTTGTTGAGCACTCGCCAAGACATCCCGAAGTCATACCACATGCCAAATGTTTCATCGACAATCATCCTTCTGTTCATCGCTATGAGGTTATGCTATCTCATCAACACCAAGAGTCTCACCGACGAATGTTCATTCATCCCATGTGATTCACTGCGACATCCTGTTGTTGGGGAGATGTCATATCGACTAATACTTCATCTTACCGAAAGTTATCCCTCCATCCCGTGTGTCGTTGAGACAATTCATAGTCGGGAGGAGGTTTCATAGAACACCCTATCTTACCGAAAGTCTCCTTAAGTTCTCTTTTGATCACCATGACAATATCATTCTATCACCGATACAACACTTCGGCATTACAAACAGGTTAGCAAGACTATATAACCTTACCCTGATAACCCTTGATAGAACTCTTTCGCTTGTCAGTGAGACCAGAGGTACTCGCCGAGACATTACTTTGATGAATATTAGTTTTACTGATATGAATATCTTTATCACCGGTTGGCAAGACACCACGAATTCACTGAGACCTCATATCGAATACCACTTAGTCTAGCTGATACATCATTCTGTGTGCTTTAGTTAGTGAAACACAATATACTCGGTAAGACCTCACCCCAAAGTCCTTTGGATTGGTTGAAATGAATCCATGTGCGCTAATCAATAAGACATATTGAGTTTTCTATGACTTCACCCGGAAAAAAAACTCTCACCAACATGCTCCTTTTGTCACCGGTCGGTGAGACAATAAGATCTCGCCAAGACCCATGCCAAAGAAGACTATCCTGCCGATAGATGAATTTTCTCCTGTCACCGAGACAATAAAAGTATCTTGCCAATAGGTGTCGGTATGTAAATTTTGATCACTGCAACATCAAAGAAGTCTTGCCGATAGGCTGCAAAAGATATACATTAGTGGAAAATGCATTATCAAGGTTGAGGAGACCTTGATAATCTCATGCTGATATGGATTATAATGTGAATTACTCAGGCCTAGATGGATTCTATGGGATTAAAATGGGCAGAATGTTAGAAAAATATTATGAAGAGAGGCCCTAAGCACATGGTGAGGACTCGATTGGAAATTTAGAGGGATGAACAACTTGTGAAATTATTCAGAATTTTATAGTTCTAACAGTGTGTATGTGTTGGAATGACCAATTAATGAATTGATTATGAGAGGAGATATAACGTTAGATGCCACATAAGTATAAGGAGCACTAGTGGAAATATTCAAGGTAGGAAGGATATTTCTAGTTGGTTGCATTGTTGTGGTCACTTGAGGATTGGTATAGGTTGGAATGGATGTTATGGTTGAGAGGGGAGGAGTTTGACTTCCTCCTTGGCTTTGCATATTGTTTGAAGCTCGAGAACCATTAGTGGTGGAATGAAGATGTTTTCCAAAGATGTGAGCTAAGTTACACACAACTTCCAGTCCTTCATCACTTTCCATCATGCAGTGAGTACTACCCATGGCAGGTATAATAGTGTTGGAAATGTTTTTATTACTCACATTATCTTGTAAATGAGCTAGATCTTCATGCATTTTCATTATGTTTTCTTGAGGGATATGATCAACCATTGTTTGAACACTTGGCATGGAACTTGTTGGGAAGGTAGGCATAGCAAAGGAGGTATCAAAGGTATGGTCCATACCCAGTGAAACAATACCAATACCAGAAGTAAGAGAGCTTGATAACCCAAGATCCACAACGAGTGTTTTATTGAGGGATGACATGAGTCTCGCACTTCTTCTAACCATAGTATTAACAATAGGACACCAAGTAATACAACTCATACAAGGGATAAACCACAAAAAGTGCAATGAACATAATATCATATGCTTGCAATTACACTTGAAATGATAGAAATTGGAATAACAACAATTCTACAAATTGAAGTAAAGAACTGAAGGTAGCCAACAAAAGCATAGAAAATCAATTTCATATCCTAAAAATTGGAAAGTCAAAATCAACAAGGACTAATATGCCAATAAGGGCGTCTTGGTCCTACTGGTGAAATTCTAAAGTTCCAAGGATTGAAACAGACAACAAATAATAGAGAAAGGACTATGATATAGAAACCCTGAGAGGGACTAAGATGCCTGGAAGGGACTAAGATGCGAGGAAGGGCATTTTAGTCCTAGCAGAGGTTTTTCTCAGAAAAATAACAAATTATGGATTGTCTATAGTGTTTATAGATTTCCTATTCAAGATGTTGATGTTTAGAAATAGGAAAATATGTAAATGAATGTAGGAAAAAAGTAACTAATAACAAGCAATTGAATGAAAAGTTAATGTATTTTTTTTCAATTTTGATTGCAACAAGAATGTTTCTAAATGTAATTAAGATGATAAACAATGCACTTTTTAGTTTTTGAATGAAATGAAATGATGGAAGCAAGCAAAAAATGCAACCTATATGCACTTTCACTAATGCAAATATGAGAAACCCTAAATGCAATTTCACTAAATAAGAAATCCCATAGATGCAATTTCACTAATGCAATATGCAATGCAAGAATGAATGTAACCTAGATCTAGGACATTAATGAACTCCAAATTAGAAAATGAATGCTCAAAAGAGTCGGGTTCACCAAAATGAAATGTTTGTGAAAAGGGGTGCACTAATAGCACTCTTCACCCACACAATCATTCAATAATTTCCTAGGAGTCCTAATTGGATTGACTATCAACCTCACAAGGTGAGTCAATTCACAACAAGGAAGGCATGAGAGGGTGCTTTTTCAGCTTTAAGGGGTTCACCACCAAGCAAATGCTTGGAAAATACAAATGAATACTAAACACAAAAAATCAAGTAATGCAATCTAAATGAAGAATGCAAATAATGGAAATATGCTACAAGGAGTTAGGAGTTATGTACTTGGGAAGTATAGAGATGTTGTGAGGGTTCTGGTAATGCAAAGAAGCTACCAAAATATGCTAGGGAGGACAAAGATGCCTTTATTGTTCTCTTAGTCCTACTGCTATTTTTTGGGGTAGATGAAAAATCTTTGGATGTCAGAACCAAATCTGGAAAAATTTCTGAAAAATGCCTTGAGGAGGACTAAGACACCTTTACTATTGTCTTAGTCTCGTTTGGAATTTTCGAAATCTATGAATGGGCTCCTGAGGCTTGATGTTTTCTCTTCCTTCTTCTCTAATCTCATGTTATGAAACCTTCAGATTTATCCTATAGGTGAGTTTCTGTTAAGATGACAAATTTGTAATGCAACTTTGCAACTTTACAACTTTTCATGGGTAAAAGTACAAACCTGTGTCACACTTTATAAAGGAATTGACCAACATGAAAAAATGTTCTCAACTTCAACCCCATAAAAGTGGTATTTATGTTTTGAATTTCAAAATGATGTAAACTAATAAAATGTAGAACTTTTATTGAAGTTTATTCCTGTAATTTTTTTTTAAATTAATTCTTTTTTGATATTTTTTATCAATTTAAAAGCATATTTTGTAATGCTAAAAATTTCAAGAAAAAGTGACGTTCAATTGACACCAAGAAATAAATAGAAAAAAAATCATTTTCTCCTATTTATTTTCCCAAATTGCTGACTTTAATATCTAGGGCATGGAAAAAAAGATTGAAATTTTGATGTATATTTTTCTCATTATAACATTTTAAAATGAAACTAACCCAGATTTGATAGTTTTTAGTTGACATCAACTATTGGTTTTTTTTCATTTTCAAAAAAAATAAAACCCTTTTGAAGAGGATTCTCTCCTCTAGGGCATCATATATTTTTCAATTTGTTTTATGATGATTTACTATTTTTATTTAATTTCAAGTGAACCACTTTTTGAAAAACCTACTTGCAATATTTTAAAATATTTATATACTAAAACTTTATATATATAGCAATGTGAGCTCTACAAAAGGGTTTTTTTTTTTTCAAATAATAATTTTGATTGAAGAAATATTCACCAAAAGTTGGAATTTCTGGAAATTTGAAAAAATGGTGACTTTGCTGCCAAGTCACCTGCCATTTGGACATATTCACTAGAATAGGATTCAAACAAATCCTGTTTAGTTGAATACTATTCGGCTAGATCATATCCGACCGAAACTCTAATTTTATTTTTTTTTTGGTTTTCATCCAATTTATATTGAAACATAACCAACCAACTTTCTAATATTTTGAAAAAAAAAATTTGTTTTTTTTTTTCATCCAATTTTTATAGAAATAACTATTTAAGTCAGCTTTTATTATTCTATTTTTTAGGTTTTTTCTATTTTTCCTCCATTTTTTAATGAAGTGATTATTTCCTTTTTTTTTTAAAATCAACTTTTATTATTTACTTTCACTCTTAAATGATTGGGCATATAGTGCTTAACAATACTTTTCTAATCATTTGTCACAAACTATCTAGTTGAATATTTAAATCTGAGGAAAATCAAGCATCCAAAGCAAAAGATTTGGTAATTTTCTTTATTATTATTATTTTTCATGCTTATATGTTCACATCTTTTTTTCATAGTAAAAATAGTCATACATCCATGATATTAGGGGACACTTTATCTAATACAAACATCAAAAAGTTTGAATGCACATTATTTTTGTATGTAGGTGAATTCAAACTTGAACAATTTGTGATGGGGAATAAAAAGACAAGAACAAGGTTGTATGATCGAAGAAGAGATACTAGAAATGCAGATGATTAAGTATAATGTATATATGTAAGTAGGGATAAGGATATAATCATGCATGACTTATATTTAGGTATATATTTCTTTTTAGGATACTTACAAATTATAATCAACCATAAGAAATTCTACACTATAATTATAATTATGTGTGGTGCAATTCTACTTCATGTTAGAAAAGGAGATATTCTATTATGATTGAGGTCTTAAGTGTTTATACTTTTTTCTTTACACACATCTAGGCCTTTTTGGATGCCTCACTAAGTGAATTTATTTAATACCATTCTTGGTGATGGTGTACATTCAATACAATAAATGATCAGGGTATGTGCAGGATCATGATGGGCCAAAAAGTGGCAATATGATGGGTATGTGTAGGGTATGTGGTTGATGACTTTTTTTTGCCCAAATTTGATGAAACGAAAAGGGCTTTTAAAGGAGATTCTAAACTTTCCACCAATATAAATTATACTTTACTTTTAATTTAATAAATAATAATGATTCATTTTCTATATGAATTACAACTAAAGTCCTGATTGATAGGATAATTGAAAAACATCTATAGCTTTCAAAAGGTATCACATTTTTTGAATCCAAAACATGTGTCACATTCTATGCTTCACATACTATAAGATTAAAAAATGAATTTCATGAAGCTTTGATCAAGTTAAGGTGGTCAGACACTGAAGTTTTATAGTTTTTAAAAAATTTAATTAAAAAATCATAATTAATTATTTACTTGGAAAAAAATTACAAAAAATATGCATCACATCGGGGACATGACTCCTCTACTTATATCTAAAATATTATAAAAAATATTATCATTTTATTGTGGTTAGGGTGGTCATACAAACACCTACTTCTTATTTTTTCCCTGAAATTTAAATACTATTGCATTGAAATCTCAAATTTTCACCAAATAGACTTTTAAAAAAAATAAACGTAGTAGTTTAGAAATTGCATTGTATTTTCTATAGATTCTATTCTTACATGTTTTTGAAATAATATAGATAAATTATTCAAATTTTTACGTCAAGTTGCCTAACTCTATTTTTTTCTGAATTTTTTGCCACTTAAGGCCATTTTTTTCCATGATGATCTTGCACATACCCATTAATAAAATACAAAAGAATATTAAATAACAGTAAATGATAAATCAAATACTTTATTGAAATAATCTTGGAAGGTTATTAATTGGAGTTATGTGAATGGATAAGTGAAACTAGTTATAGTAGAAATTTTGGTGCCTACAATGTATTTTAGGATATGACTTAAACAACTCTATAATTTCATTTAAATGCATGATTTCATAAATATATTTAGGTGGCACATTTAAATGAAATTATAGTCATACTTTCTTAGATTAAGTTGTAAGTCATATCCTAAAATACATTGTGCTAGGCACCAAAATACATTTTCTTAGATTAAGTTGTAAGTCATATCCTAAAATATATTTAGGTGGCACATTTAAATGAAATTATATCTAGTTGTAAGTCATATCCTAAAATACATTGTGCTGCACCAAAATTTCTACTATAACTAGTTTCACTTATCCATTCACATAACTCTAATTACTAAGGGTAGTAATTAGAGTTATGAGAATGGATAAGTGAAACTAGTTATAGTAGAAATTTTGGTGCAGCACAATGTATTTTAGGATATGACTTACAACTAGATATAATTTCATTTAAATACATAATTTTATGAATATATTTAAATGGGGCATTTAAATTTATTCATAAAATCATGCATTTAAATGAAATTATATCTAGTTGTAATTCATATCCTAAAATACATTGTGCTAGGCACCAAAATTTCTACTATAACTAGTTTCACTTATACATTCACATAAACTTCAATTACCGCCCTTCCAAGATTATTTCAATAAAATATTTGACTGATCAATTATTGTATTGAATGTACATCATCACCAAGAATGACCTATTAAACATTCACTTAGTGTGAAACATCCAAAGAGGCCAATTATTACCCTTCCAAATTATTTCAATAAATTGTTATTTAATATTCTTCTATATTTGATTGGAAATTTGCATGTTCAAGTGAATTGGCTACGTTTAAAGGTTGATATGTCAAAGAGTGAGTCTACAAATACATTTTGAACCCAAATTTTCCTACATTCAATACATTAAATGATTAATCAAATACAAAACAATATTAAGTAACAATTTATTAAAATAATTTGGAAGGGTAATAATTATCCCTTTTCGCCATTCTCGATGATGGTATACACTGAATACAATAAATTATCAATAAAATAATTTATTCAAATAATCTTGGAAGGGTATTAATTGGAGTTATGTGAATAGATAAGTGAAACTAGTTATAGGAGAAATTTTTGTGCCAAGCACAATATATTTTAGGATATGACTTACAACTTAATATAAGAGTATGGCTATAATTTAATTTAAATGCACCACTTAAATATATTCATAAAATAATACATTTAAATGAAATTATATCTAGTTGTAAGTCATATCCTAAAATACATTGTAGGCACCAAAATTTCTACTATAACTAGTTTCACTTATCCATTCACATAGCTCAAATTAATAAGTCCAATTACTACCCTCAGTAATTGGAATTATATGAATGGATAAGTGAAACTAGTTATGTATTTTAGGATGACTTAAAACTCTATAATTTCATTTGAATGCATAAAATTATAGAGTTGTAAGTCATACTTATAATTTCTACTAGGAAAATTTCTACTATAACTAGCTTCATTTTTTGCAACAAGGGTTGGTGTTGGTGAGCTTTCATTTTTTCAACAATGTTTACTAACTCTTTTGCTTAATCTAAGTATTTCATAGAATTTGAGTAGCATAGGTTATATGGTTTAGGTTGTTCTCTTATGCTCACAATTTTGTGTACAAAAAGGGTTTCATTTTTAAATCTAATATATCATTGATTCTTCTATTTTTTAAAAATATGAAACTGTTTCATATTTCCATATCTTTCTACTTTTATTGGTATGGTTTAACAAGAGAACATTAGTTGGTCCAAAATTTTTGGAAGAACCTTCTTCTGCTGCTAGTTCCAAACATTTTGGAAGAACCAAAAGGTTTGGACCAACTAGTTACCTCTTGTTAACCTTGCCATATTTCTCTTTTTTCATGAGCTACTCTATATTCTATTATTTCTTGGAGGAGCACTCATCTCAACTCTAGTATGAATATCAAATATAATGATAATTATCTTTTTATATGTAAATATGTTGAGAATACTTTAGGTGATTATGATCATGATGCCCATGTGGAGCAACAATATTTTCCATGAACTTTTAGCTAAAGCTAAGAAGCCTAATTAAGTAATGAATATGATTCATAAAAATATTATTAATAAACCACATGGATTAGAACCCTTACAAATTGATGAGGTTGTTGTGGTGGCTTCAGTTGCTTGTTATTTATTTTTTATTAATCTAGTGGTATCCAAGGTTGTTTGTAGTATGCTATTGAGTATTGAAGGTACTAGAGTTCTCCTAATAAGGGCATATTCTATATTATTTTCTCCTAATATAGAGAATAAACATACTCTATAAAAGTATTGAATTAAACACACATTGCTAAAAATGAAATATGCGAAAATTAAATTGTCAAAAAAAGAATGTATTAGATTCCAATTGATCTGCTAAGGAGAAGATTTGAAGTACATTTGAAATGATAGATACTATCAAGGAATAAAAGCTATAAAATGCACTCACATGTTTGAATCCTCATGGAACTTGCACTGTTGAGGATTTATTTCACAACACAGGCTAAATTAAGTAAAAATTGAGGAGACAAACAATCAATTAAGGAAAATGCACTCATATGTTTCAATCCTTATGGCATTTTCACTATTGCGGATTTATTTCACAAAACAAGCTAAAGGAATCAAATGGACTGAGAGAGTGTCAATAAAGACGTATATTAATTATTTTGAAACTTAAGCTAAGTTGTGTCCAAACCATCTTGCTCACTATCATGAAATTTCCCCTACATAGATTTCAATGAGAGGAATAAAACATATATTTAATGTAAATAATCTCATCTAATTAAAGGCTTATAATATTTTCTCAAACTCAAACAACATATTAATGTTGGAAGATGAATTATGGTATGTGTAGGATCATGATGGGCCAAAAAGTGACAATATGATGGATATGTGGCTGATGACTATTTTTTTACCCAAAATTGATGAAAAGAAAAGGGTTTTTTAAGGAGATTCTCAAATTTCCACAAATATAAATTATACTTTACTTTGAATTTAATAAGTAATTATTATTCATTTTCTATTCAAATTATGACTAAAGTCTTGATTGATAGGCTAATTGAAAAACATATATAGCTTTCAAACAATATCACATTTTTTGAATACAAAAAATGCACCACATTCTATGCTTCACATACTATAGCATTAAAGAAAGAAAAAAATGAATTTCATTAAGTTTTGACAAAGTTAAGGTGGTCAAACATACAATTTTTTATATTTTAAAAAAATTTGTAATAAAAAAATCATAATTAATTATTTACTTGGAAAAAAATTACAAAACAATATGTGTCACATCGGGGCATGAGTCCTCTACTTATATCTAAAATATTATAAAAAAATATTATCATTTTATTGTGGTTAGGGTGGTTAGATAGACACCTACTTTTTTTTCCCTGAAATTTAAGTACCACTGTATTGAAATTTCAAATTTTCACCAAATATATTTTTATTTTTTTAAACATACTTAGTAGTTTAGAAACTAAATTGAATTTTCTATAGATTCTATTCTTACACATTTTTGAAATAATATAGATAACTTATTCAATTTTTTACATCAAGTTGCCTAACTTTGATTTTTCTGAATTTTTTGCCACTCAAGGGCCTATTTTTTCCATGATGATCCTAAACATACCCATTACTCTGAGAGGGGGGGTGAATCAAAGTAATGTGGAAATTAGACTTTTGAAACTTGAAATGCAAAAACTAAATGATCACTTTGAAAACAACAAAGTGAACCCTCTTAACTTAAAGTGAAATTTAACACAACAAAGAACCTTTAAACAAAATGATTGTTTTGAGTGACTTTACAAACCACTATCAAAGCATAATATAAAATTTTCATATTAAAATTATTGAACAATTCTCTGTATAATGCTTTAGATTCACAATTTATGATTGACTGAACATTCTTTTATAATAGATTGAACAACATACATTCATGAAAGATTGAACTCTATACTTTGAAACCTTTCAGAATGAAACATAAACATGTATTAGAGTATTGCATGAATTTATTTTGACATATGACAAAATGAAAACTTAAAAAATTAAGCACATGAGGTGAAACACAATTGCACAAATTTCAACACATGACACATTGTTTTCCTAAGTGGAAAAACCCTCATGGGGTATAAAAAACCACTCGTAAATTTCTATATTTATTCATTCAAAAGAACACCAACTCTATATCAATGTGAGCACCAACTCCAAGTACAAATTGAAGCACCCACTTCAAATTAGGAGCAGCAACCCCTTTTTCAAAGTTCCTCTATGAAAATGCACACTATTAGGACCTTATAATTGCACTAATGTTTGCAATTACCAAATCTCAACAAAGCACAAAAATATAATTTTCAATAATTCCCATTACAAAGTGTATTAAATATGACAGTACAAAAGAGTAACTTCACTGAAATCTGAATGTAATATTTGTGTTACAACCAAAGATGTAAACTCTCTTTTATCACTTTTTCAAATGCAAAAATAGCGTTGTCAAATCCTTTCAAAACATTCTCTATTTTTAATCTCAAACCCTCATTCCAGAGTAATGGAAGAAAAGCCATACATTTATATAATGGATGACAAACAAGTTCTCATTTACAAACCCATATTCAAAATTCCGTTACCCTTGAATTGACCAAGGTTTTTCTTAAACTAAAAAATACAGTTGAAAAAAAAATAGTATTTTGAAACCTTTATGAGATAACCTGTTGGTGTAATTAAAAGTGTTGTACCTTGTCCTAGGTCATGATTACACCTTAGTCAACTTTACTTAGGGACCACATAGGAGGTTGTTGGAGAATTTCCACTTTTAGTGGACTTGACATGTCATTACTTTATCACTTCCACATTTTGTGGACATATCATGTGATTATCTCTCCACCTTTTGTGGGCAATCCACCATTTGTGGTGATTATCACATTATCACTTTTCCACTTTAGGTGGAGTGATAGCTTTTCATAGTTTTCTCATGTCATAAGATTATGACACTTGTCATAATCTTATGCCCTTCTATGTTCTCACCTTGGCTATATAACCAAGGGCTCTTCTATGTACTTTTAGCTCATTCCATCATATTTGCATTCATTGATAAGAATATAGTTTATTCTTGTCATCTTTTTTCTATATCTCTTATGCTTGTTCTTTCTATTAGGCCTCTAGATCTTGGGTGGCTACCTTCATAGCCAATTCTTACATGGTATCAAAGCAATTGGAGTGCCTTTGGATTGTCATTTTGGAGAGATTCTTGGAGGGTTCCATTTTTGACCTTGTATTGCAAGTGCATTTTGGGAGCTTGTTGCATTAGATATGAGCTCGCCATTGCATCTGGAGTGTTCAAGATAGTCATATTTTCCTTTTCTATCATCTTAGTTGGACATTGGAGGCCAAATCTACAAAGGTTTGAAGATTGAAGGCGGTTGCCAGATCTAGGAGCTAGCTACCACTTTAGAGCATTTTCATCCCAAAAGGACATCACCATTGCATCCAAAAGGGCCAAAAACCCCAAGATCGACTACCAATTTGTCCAAATTAGAGCAAGTTGTCCACTGAGGCAAAAAAAAATTGTTGGTCGAGCCATACAACCCAACCATTATTGCGTCGGGTATGAAATTATTTTGAAAAAAAAATTAATTCTGCAATTTTTTATTTCATCAAAATTTTTTAAAAAACAAAAATTTCAAAAAAAAATTGTAAATAGGCCAATTTATTTTTATATATTGCAAAGTTTGTTTTAAATAAATTAAAAAAAATCAGAAAATATAGTTTGTGGACTGTATTGTACAGACTACAGAACTATACTATAGCCGTCGGGTACGCAGGTACCCACATGGCTAGGGTGGTCCCTGTCACTCATCACCACCGGTAGGTGGCTGGAAACTTCAAAAGACCGGCGGCTAGTTTTTATAACTAGCAAGACCAAAATACCCGGCGGCTAAAGATTTTGATGGAATCTTAAAGATTTTGGCAAGGTGGCGGTTGAGGTATATTCCGACGGCCAAAGAATATTTCGGCAAGGGAGCGATGATGACCATGATGGGAATACGACAATCAAATTTATTGCCGTAATTTAATGACATCAACACTACATTGGCTACTTTTTGAAAATTTGCTGACCCCTCTCCATTGAACTTTTTGACTTTCCAGTTCAAATTCAAAGGCTCATATCGTGGTCATTTTGAGGCCTTTTTCAGTGCAATTTTTTTTTATTTAGGCTAATTTTTTGTGTACTTCATAGTGGTCGAATTAATTTCTGATTTTGGTGCACATATTTTCTAGAACATTGGATTTCTCTTAGGTGTAGCTAAATTTTCACTATTTTTGCAACTTCTGGGGCTCCATTCTGGCTCATACAAACTCCTTTTCAGGTGCTATTTTTTTTGAAAGTGTATGATTTTTTATGAAATTCACAGTGGTGCTATCAGTTTGTAGTAATTATGATAAGAAATTTTACTTTCAACACTTGGTCATTTTTGGCCTCTTTTGGCATTTGTAAAGATAAGATCTCAGTTTGGTCTTTTGTATCAGTCATTTGAGTCTATTGTAGCCTAATTAATGCTGTTGTAAAACATTGAAAATTAGAAGCCCACTTTTCTTGGCTTGCAAGTGGCCATTGTACACGCACTAAGTATAAAGTGCCAAATCATCTTTTTTGGGGGGGTTATTTGATTGAGTGAATTTCGGGGGGTATCTCGTGTGATTGTGCATCTCTCTCTATCTTCTCTTTCATTTTGCTTCTATGGGTTCTCCTAAGTTTCCTTTGTTAACTCCACATAATTATGCTTCTTGGAAAATTGATGCTTGGAGTAAGTTAATGGAAAAAGGATTAACTCATTATATTTATGGAACTATTGATGCACCATCGGATCCTAAAGATAATCCTCTTGCTCATATGGATTGGCTCACTAAAAATACTATGGATCTTGGAACTTTAAGGAAATATGTATCAAAAGATCTAATCTTTCAAATTGAAAAGTGTAAAACAATCAAAGAAGCTTGGGGAAAGTTTTATCAATTGTATGGCCAAGTTGATGAGATTAGAGGTTATCAGCTTGAAAATGATCTCACAATGTTAGATCCCAACAATTTTGATACAATCCAAGACTATGTCACTAAGGAAAATGAGCTAAGAGCAAAACTTAAGGATTGTGGCATTGATAAGAAGGATGCACAGTTGGTCTACAATTTGTTGGGAAAACTTCCATCAAAATATGAGACATTTGTTTTTAGCTTCCAAACCCATTGCTTAACAGTGGGTAGTTCATTCACTATGCCATCATTTGATGCATTCACAAAAATGTTGATGTTAGAGCAAGAAAAGTTGATGATTATGGGGATTCTCAAGCCTTCAAAGTCCAAAGCTTTGGTGGCTAATCAAGGGAATCAAGGGACTCAAGGAAAAGGTTCTAACAAAAATAAGAAGCAATATAATCCAAAGAAACAACAAGATAAAGAACAATCATCCTCTCCACAACAAGGGAATTATTCATCTTCTCCCAAGAAGGGAAATTCAAGCAAGAAGGAAAGACCATGATCTTGTTCATATTGCAAGAAACTTGGTCATGATGAGCATCATTGCCACACTAAGAAAATTGATGAGTTGACAAACATCATCAAGAAGAACAACATCAATTTTTCATCTGCCTACAAGAAGAAGGATTCATCTCCTTCCACTTCCTCACAATCAAAAGGAAAAGGGCAAGCATTTGTGGCTACTTCAAGTTCTTTACAACAATGGATACTTGACTCGGGTGCCACTCATCACATGGGTTCTTCAAGGGAACATTTTTCTTCTTTGGAGACATCTAAGGTACCTCACATCTTCATAGGATATGATACTCAAGTGGAATTTGAAGGCGAAGGTTCGGTTGCCATGGATAATGGAACATTTGAGAATGTTATCTATGTTCCTAACTTGAGTGCCAATCTTCTTTCAATCTACCAAATCACTCACTTTAGAGATGGCAAGAAAGTTGAGTTTCTACTAGATTCAGTTGTGGTCAAAGAACTTAAGGATGATGCCTTGGTTGTAGTGGGACAAGCCAATCATAACACACAACTTTACTCTTTTTCCAACTTTGTGCCTAAGTCTCCTTCTACAACCTTTCTCACTCATTCAAATTCAAAAAGTAAGTTATGGCGTGAGTGGTTTGGAAATCTCAATTACCACTATCTTCAACAACTTAGCTCCAAGGCTATCATAACGAGACTCCCTCAAATTAGCTTTTCTAAAGGTGTATGTTCAAGTTGTTCAATGGGTAAGCATCCATAATAGAAGTTTGACAAAGGGAAGTCTTGGAGAGCTTTGGAGGTTCTTCAATTGGTTCATAGTGATGTAGCAGGTCCATTTCTAGTGCCATCATTTGGAAAGGCCCACTATGTCCTCACCTTCATTGCTGACTACTCCCACTTCACATGGGTCTATTTTCTTGTTCACAAGAGTGAAGTGTTTCACAAATTTCTAGCCTTCAAGTCTCATGTTGAGAAGCAATCAGGGAAGCCAGTCAAGATTCTTTGCACAGAAAATGGAATGGAATATGTGAACAATTGAATTGAGGAATTTTGTACTCTTGAGGGGATTGATCTTCAGCATTTAGTTGCATACACTCCACAACAAAATGGTGTAGCTGAAAGGAAGAATAGAACCCTTAAGGAGATGGCTAGCTACATGATTCATGCTCGTTCTCTTGGTTCTCAATTTTGGGAAAAATCTATCAGTTGTGCCACTCACATCCAAAATCGGGTTCCCCATAAGGCCTTGAAGGATATGACTCCTTTTGAGGCTTGGTGTGGTAGAAAACTAGTTGTGAGACACTTTAGAGTTTTTGGTTGTCCATCTTGGGCACACATACCTCAAGAGAAGTGCAAGGCATTGGAACCTCGGAGTAGGCCTTGCATCTTTGTTGGATATCTTGAAGGTGTTAAGGCATATAGACTTTTGGATACAGAGGAGTGTTCACTTTGAGGAAAGCTCTCCTCGCTTGGCCTCTAATCCTCCGCTTCCTTCCTCCATAGTGGAAAATGATGATAGTGACTTAGATGATGATTCTTCCTCAACTCTAACTCACAGGATCACACTTTCATAGGGTCCACTTGTAGTTGAGGCACTTCATCCTTCATCTCCTACTAGACCTTGTTGGGCTCGACAGACTATTGAGTCAACAAGTTCTTTTGTTGGGGATCCTTTAGATACTTTAAGGACTCGATCACAACATCAATATTTTCCACATGCTTTCATTGCCAGTGCTTCCGATCCACAATCCTTCAAGGAAGCAACAGGAGTTCCAGAGTGAGATTTAGCAATGGAGGAAGAGTATATTTCCTTGATGAGAACTCACACATGGGATTTGGTTCCTCTTCCTAAGGAGAGAAAGATGGTTCAATGTAAGTGGATCTATCAGAATAAGTATGCAGTGGATGGAAGTGTGCATAAATACAATGCTTGAATTATGGCAAAAGGTTTCTCATAGGTTCTAGGTGTTGACTATATAGAGACCTTTTCACTCGTTGCTAAGATGAACTCCATTCACTTGACACTTACTATTGCTACAGCTCATGGTTGGGTTGTACATCAGATGGATATGAAGAGTGCATTTCTTCACGGGGATCTTCATGAGGAGATTTACATGGAGTAGCCACATGGATTCATATAGGATTCTTCTTTGGTTTGCAGATTGAGGAAGTCTATCTATGGCCTCAAATAGGCCCCTAGGGCTTGGTACGCCAAGATGGATTCCTTTCTTTTCTCAGTATAATTCACAAGGTGTCATTTAGATCTAAATGTCTACATTTTGCAATAGGATGATTCTCACTTGCTACTTGTGCTCTATGTTGATGACTTGATCATTACAGGGAGTACCTCATCCATCATTGGCAGTGTGAAATATGCTTTGCAGGACATATTTTCTATGACTGACTTGGGCCTTTTGCACTATTTTCTTGGGATTGAGATCACTTAGTCAGCTTCTAGGATCTCTCTTTCTCATCCCAAGTATTCTCTTGATCTTCTAGCTTAGTTTCACATGGCTGATTGTAAGCCTGCTCTGACTCCCTTTCTTTCAGGAGTCAAGCTTGAGGCTAAGTGTTCTACTCCACTTGTTGATGCCACTTTGTATCATTAGCTTATTGGGAGTCTCATCTACTTGACTCACACATGCCCTGATATCTCCTTTACAGTTGGAATGGTTTCACGCTTTATTCAGGAACCACATGAGATTCATTGGAAAGTAGCCAAATGCATCTTGCATTACATACAGGGTACACATTATCATGGTATTCACTATGCAGCAGGTACACGACTTACCTTGGTGGGATATAAAGATTCTAATTGGGCTAGCTATCTTGATGATCATAAGTCCACTTTTGTCTACAACTTTCATCTTGGTTCAGGTCCCATTTGTTGGCAAAGTAAGAAGTAACATGCTATTGCTCTTTCTTCGAGTGAGGTTGAGTATCGAGGGGCTTTTAGTGCCGCTACTAAGGCTATTTGGATTTAGAACATTCTCACTGAGTTTGGCTTCACTATTCCACATCCTGTAGTCATTAATTGTGACAATTAGAGTGCCATCTAGATCTTGAAGAATCTGGTTCAACATCAAAGGACCAAGCACATCAAGATTCAGATGCACTACATTCGAGAGCTAATATAGGAGTAGGTCATTGATTTACAGTATTGTCCTACAACATAGCAAGTTGCAGATATCTTCACCAAACCCTTCACTTAGAGTATCTATCATCATTTGTGAGCTCTCTTGGGGCTCAAAATGTTTCATTTGAGGAGGTCACTTGATTTCTTCATTCTCTTTTGGGGGGGATTTTTCCTCACTCGAGGTTTTTCCTTCTCATTTTTTTGTGTGCAATTTTTGTTTTGTTTCATCTCTCTTTTGGGGGGAAGTTTTTTCCCACATGGTTTTCTCCTTTTCTCCACTTTATGAGAGATTTCATTGCACTTGTACATGGGTACCTAACATGGCCTAGTTGTTGGGACCCATCTTACATTGTTTTCTTTTGAGTACATTCTCCCTAAGTTTCACTTAAGGGGGGGTGTTGGTGTAATTAAAAGTGTTGTACCTTGTCCTAGGTCATGATTACACCTTAGTTAATTTTACTTAGGGACCACATAGGAGGTTGTTGGATAATTTCCACTTTTGGTTGACTTGACATGTCATTACTTTATCACTTCCACCTTTTGTGGATATATCATGTGGTTATGTCTCCACCTTTTGTGGGTGATCCACCATTTGTGGTGATTATCACATTATCACTTTTCCACTTTAGGTGGAGTGATATCTTTTCATTGTTGTCTCATGTCATAAGATTACGACACTTGTCATAATCTTATGCCCTTCTATGTTCTCACTTTGGCTATATAACCAAGGGGTCTTCTATGTACTTTTTTCTCATTCCATCATATTTGCATTCATTGATAAGAATACAGTTTATTCTTGTCATCTTGTTTCTATCTCTCTTATGCTTGTGCTTTCTATTAGGCCTCTAGATCTTGGGTGGCTACCTTCATAGCCAATTCTTACATAACCAATAATTGTGAAAACCTTGAGTTATACTCGAGTAGTATCAAACTGAAAGACAATTTGAAATAACTAAACTTTTTCACTTTCCTTTTACCTTTAATCACATTTGAAAAACACATAGAAAATTGCAGATATTACCTCTCATGGAAGTTTGAAGCAACTGGCAGAATCCCATAAGATATCTCTTTGATTTACCTCCACTTCCAACTCAACCTAAGTCCACAAATGAATTCCCAACAACACATAGCTCATCATACCTCAAGCTTGTGCGAAGATTCTACTCAAAACGCACACAAAAACTATAACTTTGTTTGCAATGGTGGCTAGGGTTCAACCTTACAATGTGAAATGAATTTTTTTCCCTATTTTCCTTTCCAATAAATAATTTTGACAAAATGTATAATCAACTAGAATCCACAAGCTGCATTCTAATCATTTTGAAATCCACAAACACCGACAACATAATGTTACAATCATTTTTCATATTTCTACCCACTCACAATCCACGTGAGTAATGAAAACACAATGATCTGAGTTGTCATTCCAAGTCACATAATCTCGTTGCCAAAGCTAAAATTAGGATGTGGTAAATTGAAAGCATATAAGTATCAATGTTAAGCACTGTCAAATGTTATGTAATAACTATGTCACTGCGAAAGCTAATGTATAACATCTGAACAATGAAATCAATCATCTTTCCAACGAAGTCAAGACCAACTTATAACTTAAGTCAAAATCAATGAAACCAAAGACCAAACAAATAATACATAGCCCGATGACTATGTGGTCGATATGCTAAGTGAAGCTTGACAATGTGATAACCAATAGCCATTTAAATGGCTTATATTTTAATCACTAAAAGAAAGGCCAATGTGTGTAATTATTTCAAAATTTAACCATAAGTGCTTGAATCCCAATTCATGTGACTTCATTTACCAATTGAAACCATATGAGCCCAATCTCCTTTATAAATAAAATATTGGCTATGCAAAACATAAACCACCAATGCCAAAGAGTATTGTTAAAATATGATAACAAAGCCATGTGAAATATAAAGAGCTCGATAAGTACAGAAGAAAAATACAATATGTCCCCTTATGAAGAATTTTAACACCAAGTGAAACCAAGTAAACCAATATAATGCAAGTGATAAAATATTTCCTTGGTGAAAGACACTCAAAGAATCAAGTGCCAATATAACCCGTAGATGCCATTTTATAATCCTGTTACTAGCACTTGTGAATTCCAAAGTGAACAACTATATTGCCAATGACCAATAGCTTGATATATACATGAACAAACATAACTCCTTAAAAATGTGAGAACAATGCACCACATTTATATATATCAATGAAGAGCCAATGATATAAGTAAATTGAAATGATATAACCTGAAACAACCTTCAAACATATCCATGATCACTGCACATAATCACATGAGATTAGTATCAAAGATAAAGTAATCATCAAATGAGAAGAATATCATCAAAGTATTATAATGAACCAACTATCAAACTATGCCACCAAATGTAAAATAAACCAACTAAGTATGCCAAAAGAGACCAACTATGTATGTTCACTGAAATGTCAATAACCAAGTGAACCAAAACATCAATAACTAGGTGAACCAAAGCATGCCATGATGTCAATCATAGAATTATAATCAAAGCCATAAATGACCACTAGAACCAAAACATGCCAATCAATATATACCAAAAGCTGAAAGTATGAGACCATGAGCATCAACTGCCAATTAAGAAATCATATTAACAAATCCTTTTTTGACATCAAGGACAAACAACCACAATAAGAGACCAACTAAAAGAAAAAAAAACTCCCCCTTTGTCCTTGATGGAAAAAACTAAGCCATCTGAACCAACCGAACCATCATATTCTCCCCTTTTTTCATAAGGACAAAGGAAGAATAACAAAGAATATAGATTCGCATTAAAATAATGCAATGCAATTCAATATCAAATGCTGCTCAAAACTAGATGTATGATTTGGATAAGCATAAGATGTGCTACTCAAATATCATTTGAAGATAACTTGCAAAGGATCAAACTAAATTGAGTGTCCACTCAAATCATATAAATGTGTCATCAAAGACAAACAACCACGATAAACATCTGAAAGCCAAATAACCAATGAATTATGTTGCAAATACAAATAGAGCAGAAAACAGAGATAAGCAAGTTGTAAGAGAGCAATCATAGAACCAAGCTCCCCCTATAAAGAAGCTTCACATAAACATTGGTACAAATATTCCTTTATGATCACCATATGTAGTGGTCTGTATGACACCATTTATTTTCTCAAGCTTATTGCAAATGTGCAAATTTTGCAATCAGTGTATCTTACTACACATTTCTCCATGAATAAAATATCATAATAGAACACAGTATGATGATTGAATTTATTGGCTAATGAAACACTGGAGTATACTACTGCTAAACAAGATTTATATACATTAAGCAAGTAGATATCACTGCATACTCAAAACTTACTTACTGAACCGGTAGTATGATTATTAAGCCAACTCATTTTTTATTGCATCAAACCTTGTTATCCTTTCATCCTTTCATCCTGAGCACCACAAAATGACACAAAGCAACCAAATCTGTATCACATAGTCCACAAAACATCTGCACACAAGTATCAAGTCATAATATAACTTCAAACAACTAGTTTCCTATAATAATCAACTATCAAAAGAAAGTATTGATCATTAGACGCATATTGAAATCTTCATCATCCAAGAATGCACCAACTTCTATCACTGTTGTTTAACTATTCTCAAGAGTATAATTTTATGTATACATAATCTATACCAACACAATTAATGTCAAAACTGCTACACCTACAACCACAACTCCAGAAAACTAACTTTTGTATGGATTTAGCAAATGCTTAGTATGTTGTTCATGTTTTCCAAGCACAACACTATAAAACTCAACATTTACCATTAATGTCTTTTAGCTAACTACCTCTATCATAATTTCAATTAAGATCTCAAACAACTCACTGTCTTATCATACTCTGTTGTTGAAACTTCATTCATCAAAGCACTCTATTGTATCAAGTAGCTATTAGACATGATTTCAATGTGTTGAAAAATGATGTGACAAGATAACAAGATTTGATGGTGAAGAAAATGGACACTACTTCATTGTTCAAGCATCTTTATCTCATGTATCTCTTGAGAAACAAATACCATCACTATTTTTTTCAAACATAGAAAAAAATATTGTTCCTTCTGGCACAATCAATATATTGCAACAAAGCAAGGCTAATAACAATTTTTCCTCAAATGGTGGAAAGTGTAATTGTGTCACAAGTATCCTTTACTATGGACACTCCCAAAGAAACATAAAGCATCAACTACTGCAACATCAATAGTCATATGAGAAATTATCTTCTAACAAAATGATGATATATATGAACCATAGAATTAAGACAATTACCATTAGCTCGTTGTCACTGTTATTTCCAGCATAGACAAGAACACAAACAAAAATATGACAAATATGTGTCTTGAACTTTGATGATAAATAGGTTATGAAACAACAAGATGCAACTACCTTTTATTTGATATCAAAGGGGTTTATTTTAAAATGCATTAATCATCTCCCCATGTCTTCATATTTTCTTTTAAATGGTTAGAAATTGTTCTTGTGCAACATGCACAATATTTAGTTCTTCCTCTTTCTTTTCTTTCTTTCTTTTCCAAACCCCCAATGATTCTTTCCTTAACTTAAGTAGATTATCAAATTCTTTGTTGTTTCTAGATGCTTCCTCCCATTGACCCCTGCAAAACTTTTCTTTATTGATTCGGTGGATATTTTCAGTGAAAATTGAAGTTTCTCATTTCTCTCTAGAATTTACATCATCAAAAAGAGCTCAACGTCTTGATCCCAACACAACTGGAATTGGGTTAAAAGGACTCTGTTTGCAAGGGTTATGGCCAGTCAAACTAGCATCCAGGGGTGTCTAGGAAGCAAAAAAAATGACATCGTCAAAAGTTGTCAAAGTTGGCATCATCGCGAAGAGCTCGTTGCAAGCTTTCCAATGCAACTTGTTTCATCGAAATTCGATATCGTATGCTCAACTTATCAGTAGTCAAAGTTTGCAGTTGACTTTGAGGATGGCCGTACGGATGCTGACGTCAGCAGTCCATACTGTATGGATACTCGCCACGTGGCATCCATTTCATATTTGTACGGAACCAGTCAAAGGTAGACACGTGGCATTTGTACGCCACGTCATCAACACTGTCAGCGTTCGGTCAACACAGTCAGCATCCGAGTTGGCGACCAGGTCATCGTCTGTCTTTGGGCACATCAGCATACTCATCAGCATCCACGTCGGCATTTTTGATGATTGAGTACTCGCCACGTGGCACCCTCCTGGTGTGGCACATGGCCTCTGCCCATGAGTCCTCCTACGGTGCAGTGGATGGAGTTCGGTGTTTTGTGTAACAAAAGTCTATTGCATAGATTCGAACCTGAGACCACTCGCCTATGAAAATTCTGTCGAGCCATTGCACCATACCACTGACATATATCTATATATAGAAATGAGTTTTGTTTTGTTGTAATTTTGTTAGAGTTTGGTGAGAAAAAGTCGATGGCCGGGGGTTGAACCCGGAACCGCCGGGTTCCCAAAACCAATAGCCACTGATACACCCTATGCAGAGTTAACAATGAATATGGTGCAGATATTTTATATTGATTAGTTAGAAGATATGCCTAACTAAAATACTTTTCAATGGCTACATTTTAAGATTTAAATAAAACAAACAAACAAAAGCCCGAAAGAAATAAGTAGAAGGGCTTAAATAGGATTATTAGTTCCTGTTGGTAGGTAGGATACTTATGCATTCGCCTAGAATGCATTTAACCGGTGGCATTGACCAATCACATTTTGCCATTTAATGTATTACTTATTTTTTTGTATAGTTTGAATTTGGAGAGCTATTTTATATATTGGAAAATTAGCATTTATCTATTTTTCTATTCATCCGAGTAGCTTTATAAATCATTTTCGTTTTAAAAATTTGGGAAAATGTGAATGCATAAATTGATTAAGTAAATTTAAGCAAAGGCATAGTTTAAAATTTGGCGGCTAGAGGTATGTAATGCATGAATGCACATTAAATGCATTAAAATATCAGGAAACTGCGAGCGCATAAATTGATTAATTAAAATTAAGCAAAGGCATAGTTTATCAAACTAGCGGGTAGACGTGCATAATGCATGAATATAAATTAAATGAATTGAATGGCATTTGGCTCGAGGTGAAGACACTGGAATGGCTTGGAGGCCACGCGTGGCCAGGGTACTTTGGTCATTTAATATAGAGTTAAGTTACTTGCTATGCATTTCTATTACTTTGCATGTGTTGTTTTTGTCTTCTGTGAGTGCCTGTTCTGAGGGAGAGTTTTAGCGACTAAGCAGGAGATGTATAGTTGCAGAATCTAGACCCAGAAATGAGTTATTTGAGGTGATAATTTGGTAATTTTCAGAAGAGGTAACTTTTCATTTTTTTTTTCTGTTACATACAAGAAATGCAAGTAGGGTTTCATAGTGCTTTCAGGCATTTGTATACTTTGATTATAAATTCGTATTTTAAACTACTTTTAGTATTGTTTATTCGAATTTCTTGTTGAAATGCGAAGGTTTCATCTACATTTGATAGGAATTATGTAGAAATCCTCTTGTCCATTTTACTTCATGCATGTGAGCCCTGTAAAGTTTGTATACTTTTGATTGCTGCAAAGCGGTCCCATAAAGAAGGCTTTCGAACCAAAATTATGTTGACGTGTGCAATAATGAGAGCTTTCGACCAATGAGTCGACAGTGTGTTGCTTTGAGCTTTTTCGTCATCATCGAAGCATAAAGGATAGAGGGGTTCTATTAAAAGTCGTGGTTGTTGTCCTCGTAGGCATAAATTTGTATATTAAACTACTTTTAGTATTATCTATTCGAATTTCTTGTTGAAATGCAAAGGTTTCATCTGCGTTTGATAGGTATTATGTAGAAATCCTCTTGTTCATTTTACTTCATGCATGTGAGCCCTATAGAGTTTGTATTTTTTTGATTGCTGCAAAGTGGTCCCATAAAGAGGGCTTTGGAACCAAAATTATGTCAACGTCTGTGATAATGAGAGCTTTTCAACAATGAGTCGACAGTGTGTTGCTTTGAGCTTTTCAGTTGTCATGAAAGCATAAAGGATAGAGGGATTCTATTAAAAGTCATGGTTGTTGTCCTCGTAGGCATAAATGCAAACAATGGGAGCATCAAGAATATAGTAGAAACCTTTTTCCTGTCAGCAAGCATAAAAATTCTATTAGATGTCGTTGTTACTATTTTTGTATCTTGGGGTTATAAAAAACTATGTTAAAAATGTTGTGCAATCCAAATTATAATGTTTCCATAGAGCAATTAAGTAATATTGCTTGATAGAATAGTTTTAGGCTTCATGAAAAAGAGCAGGAAAATTCATTGCTAGAATATTTATGGTCCAAGAACCTGTGGCAATTAGTTTGTGTAGTTAATCTGATCTACATTTATACTTGTGTGTCTTGAATCTAGAAAAATGCTTGCTAGTGTTTTAATGGTTTTGGCTATTAGTATCGATCGTAGTAGGAGTACTATATATTGCTATTCTTTTAGAAAAACAAACACATGGTTTTTGTTTTCTAATAAAATCTTTTTACATGGTGCAATTCTTTTTGTTGGAAGAAAAGAGGTGGTGTAGCGGTCTAGCTATGGAAAATTCTTCAAACAAGCAGTACAAGGTGAGTTTCTAGAATGAACCTTCTCCTTTGTTTACAATTGCATGTAGTAGATAGAGAAAAAGGTTAATTCAAGATTCTCACTATATTGATTGTACTTGTAATCATATTGTTTCTTTTTGTTACAAGGACAATCTTTGAAAATGGGTATTGTGAGTGGCATATGCTATATGGTTCATAAAAATTAAGCAGTCAGGGTTCAAAAGTAGATCTTTGTTGCAGTGGCATGACCTTAGAAATGCAATGATTATCCAATCAATTTTTTGGGTGGCTGATTGCACTTTATAATTTAAACCTACCCTTTTTAATTTTGAGAGTTTGATTCTGAATCCATATGCATACTTTGATTAAAACTACTGGCTGAAGGTGCATAACTCATTGATGCAAAATGAATGCATTTAATGGCATCTGACTAGAGGCGAGGCTATTTGGATTACTAATTAGTCTTTGAATATATAACAATTAAAAGAGATAAATAAGTATAATTATCCTTGGCCACATTTCACATTTTGACCTTTAAATCAAAGTCAATTAACAAAGTAGTAGTTAGACCTAAAGAAGGTTCAAGGACTATGCTGGTAGAAAAAACATATTTTAAACAATGCCTAGACAATTTGTTGAAATTGCTTTACAAACTTTGAAGCAAATGCATTTTCCCTTCTATTTGCTTTCATTGTACATCTTAAATGGAAGTTGGGTTTCGCATTGTTGCAATGCATTTGGATACTTTGATTGTAAAATCATAGTTTAGATCATTTTAAGTGTTATCGATTCATATCTTTCCTTGAAATACCAAGGATTCATCTGAATCTTGGAGGCAATGTACAACTATCTATAATTATCCTTGGCCACATTTCACATTTTTACCTTTCAATCAAAGTCAATTAACAAAGTAGCAGTTAGACCTAAAGAGGGTTGAAGGACTATGCTGATAGAAAACCATATTTTGGACAATGGCTAGACAACCTGTTGAAATTGCTCTGCAAACTTTAAAGCGAATGCATTTTCCCTTCTATTTACTTTCATTGTACATCTTAAATGGAACTTGGGTTTCGCATTGTTGCAATGCATTTGGATACTTTGATTGTAAAATCATAGTTTAGATTATTTTAAGTATTATTGATTCAAATCTTTCCTTGAAATATGAAGGATTCATTTGAGTCTTGTAGGCAATGTACAGCTGTCCTATAAAGAGAACTATGGAACCAATGAAATATCATAAAGGATAGAGGAATATTGTCAAATATTGTGGTTATTGTCCTCATAGGCACACATGAAAAATATGGAAGCATATAGAAAGCAAGTTAACTCTTTAATAATCCCATGAAACATAGTCTTTGTATGCATCCATGCATATAGGTTTGCATGTATATATGTGTGCATGTAATTATGTATATATGAATGCATGTATCTATGTTGCCATGTATGTATGTGTGTATATAACAAATTACTATTGCATTTTATTTAAATGCTTTTTTGTGGATGGCGCCAGCTACCCATCCAGTCATATTGTGGTTGTTGTACATATTGCTTTTTAAGATATATGAACTCAATTTCGCGAGTTATATTTCATATTGGTAAATTGGCATTTATCTGTTTTTGGAACCCATGGAAGTGGCTTTTTGAATCGTGCTTGTTTTAAAATGCTTGTGAAAATGCATCTGTGCATTGAAGCATGTGTGCAGCTATGTGTCTATGAATACATTTTATCCAGTAATCAATGTCAATTAATAGAATAGCACTTGTACCTAGAGAATTTTCAAGGATTGTGCCGATAGAAAACCATATGCATATCAATATGTTAGAGAGCATGTATCTATGCATGGGTGTGTATAGATGCTAATTGTTCTGAATTTTCGTTGCATGTGATTGCATTGAACAATTAAGAATAAGTGCTAGATAATTGAAGTAAAATGACCCCATTCAGTGAGCAGATCAATTTTTCTCAGCCCTTTACATGTTAACTGAGAGTTTTGAAGCTTTTGTTGTTCATTGACAGTCTTTGAAGCTTAAATGTCATAGTATATGTAGCATTTTACCTAATAGCTCTATCATTCATGATGATTTAGGAAAGTTCATATTTCCTCATTCATTCTTGTATTGTCTCATATCTAAATAATTAGGCAACTACTAATTAGCCTTTAAGTACATAGCAATTCAAAGAAAGAAATAATTGCAATTAGCCTTGTGTACATTTGAACTATTAATCAAAGGAAATTAACAAACTAGCCCTAGAAAACCATGTCCATGTTAATGTATCCATGCAAGATATTGATAGATGCATATATAGATGGATGTGTATATGCAATTCATAGGTGCATATATGCATAAATTGGTGTATACATGTATCCGTAGATACATCCATACATATATAGACAGATGCATAAAAATATGGTGAGATATATGCATAATTGCATCTATGGATACACAGATACATAATGAGCTGAAGAAAAAGAGATATTTATATATGCATATATGGAACCATATAAAATTGAAATATGGTTAGCATCTTGTAATCAATGAGTATTTAGACTGAACACCTTGAAACTGGCATGTTAACTGTATCATTGTTAACAAGTTTGTGGTGCTTGTTTACCCTTGTAAAAATGCATATGTAATTAATTAGGTAGTTGTTAATTAGTCTTTAAATACATAATAATTAAAAGAAAGAAATAATGATAATTACCATGATATGTGACAGAACTTAAATGCTTGGTGGCAAAAAATAGGTTTCGACTGCATTGTTTTGTTTATCTGTGTGCAAATGAAAATTTGTATTGTGCTATGGTAAATTCTCTACTGCATTAGGTACTTTAAAGCGCAATTTTTTGGATGTTGCTCTTGTTCTAGGTCTGATTCTTTTCGCAGGTTATAACTATTTATTGTTGTATTAGTTTCCCATTTTTTTTGTACAAATGAATGAATATGTAAACAAATAATCATATATAATAGTTTTTCTTTGACGAGTTTTGTCAAACAGGTCACCTATTTTCTGTATGCTCCCATTGTTTGCATTTATGCCTATGGGGACAATAATCATGACTTTTAACAAATTCCCTCTATCCTTTATGCTTTGATGACAACGAAAAAGGTCAAAATAACACACTATTGACTTATTCTTTGAGAGCATAGCTGAAGGTACATATTTCATTGATGCAAAATTACTAAATGGCATCTGACTAAAGAGGACGATGTTTGGATTTCTAATTATTCTTTGAATATATAACAATTAAAAGAGAGAAATAAGTATAATTATCCTTGGGCACATTTCACATTAACGAGCTACTTGATACATGTATCCATAGATACATGGATGTGGACATCTATCATGGTATCCATAGATGCGTAGATACATGTATCTATGAATAGATGTATCCATAGATACATCGAGACATATATGGGTAGATGCATGTATACATATGTACATAGAAGCATAGATACATATATGCATGGATGCATCTATAGGTAAAAGAATACATAGAAACATAGTTGCATGGATAGATAGATGGATGCATAGTTGGATACATAAATGCTTAAATATGCATGCATGGAAATATTCATGGATTGCATTTGAAGTTGCATAGATACACATATCCATGGTTGCATGTATACATAGATACATGTATTCCAGTACAGATGGATGCATGTATATGTGTATACATAGATGCATGTATTACAGTACACATGGATGCATGTATATGTGTATCTTTGGGCAAGATGCATAAATGCATGTAAATAGAAGAATTTTGTCAAATGCCATAGCTATTTTCCTCATAGGAACATATGAAAAAAATGGAAGCATACAAAAGGCAATTCAAGTGTTTGAAAAAACTCATGGAATAAATGTGGATGCATGAAATGTTGTTCAAAAGTGACTATGTAAAAACCCTTTTGTCTATTTTGTTGACTACATCAGAGTGTTGTAAAGACTATAAATCTTCAATTGTTGTAGAGTTGTGCCATAGAGAGAGCTTTAGAACCAATGTGTTAGTAACCTGTGTTTTAATGAGAAGTTTGGAACAATGTAAACCTAAATTGTGCAATTGTGGCAAATTTTTCAAGAAAAGAGTACAAGGTGAGCTTTTAGAATATTTTTATTTTTTCAGAATTGCGAAATGCAAGTAGGGTTTCAAAGTGCTTTAAGGCATTCTTATAGTTTGATTATAAATTTATATTTTAAACTACTTTTAGTATTATCTATTTGAATTTCTTGTTCAAATGAGGAGGTTTCATCTGTGTTTGATAGGAATTATGTAGAAACCCTCTTGTCCATTTTACTTCATGCATGTGAGCCCTGTAAAGTTTGTATATTTTTAATTACTGCAAAGCGGTTCCATAAAGGGAGCTTTGGAATCAAAATTATGTCAACGTGTGCGATAATGAGAGTTTTCTCCTTGAACCTTGTTATATATTCAAAGACTAATTAGCAATCCAAACAGCATCCCCTTTAGTCAGATGCCATTCAATGCATTGAGTTTGCATCAATGAATTATGTACCTTCAGCCACTAGTTCTAATCAAAGCATGCATATAGATTTAGAATCAAAAGCTCTTTCCTGTGAACCCATTTCTAATTTGCATATGCATTTGACTAGAATGCATTTTAACAAGCAGCATTGGCCAATCACATTTCAGCATATAACATATTACTTTTTTTTGTTGTATAGTTTGAATTTGGAGAGCTAATTTTAATATTGGAAGATTAGCATTTATCTATTTTTCTATTCGCCTGAGTGGCTTTATAAATCATTATTGTTTTAAAAATTCAGGAAAATGTGAATGCATAAATTGAGTAAATAAATTTAAGCAAAGGTATAGTTTAGAAGTTTGTGGCTAGAGGTGCATAATCCATGAATGCAGATTTAATGCATTAAAATATCAGGAAAATGCGAGTGCAATGCATGAATGCAAATTAATGCATTAAATGGCATCCGGCTGGAGGTGAATGCGCTAGAATGGCTTGATGGCCAAATGTGGGAAGGTTACTTTGGTCATTTAATATAGAGATAAGGCACTTGCTATGCATCTCTATTACTTTCTGTGTGTTGTTTTTCTGTTCTATAAGCATGTGTTCTCTAAACCTAAAATCCGCAATTGGTTTGAGCTTTTTTGCTATCATGAAATTTTTTATTGCATGTACCTGGTTTAAACATTTAATTATTGGTTCTTGATAATGGAATGAAATGAACTTGGACAAATGGAAATAGAATGACCCCATGGAATTGGAACATCAATGTTTACATGGCTTAAACATGTTAGCATATTTGCATGCATGAGACTTATTGGAATCTCAAATGTCATATTGTATGTGGCATATTAGCTAGTTGGCTTAACATGATAGCTTTTAAACAAGTTAATTTAGCAATCAATCAAGCTAATTGGCTGATGAATTAATTGTGTTCCATGGTTAGTCATAGCTAATTATTAGTTATCTTTATCCTCCAAATCAGTTAAATCAATCTTTCTTATTCACATTCACAGATACACAATCTTTCTAAACATTTTGCATGCTTTTAATAGAAAAAGAGCTTTAGAACATGATATGTACATTCATCTAAGCATCATAAGACGTAGATTTTTGATAGATATAATGGTTTGAAATGCTGTCATGAATATACATTCATCTAAGCATCATAAGACGTAGATTTTTGATAGATATAATGGTTTGAAATGCTGTCATGAATATGCATACCAAATATGGAAGCACAAGCAAAAACATTTCAACTGTTTGACAGAATCCCTCGAAGAAATGTTGGCTCTTGGTGTGTAGTGATTGCAAATTATGCAAAGAATTATTTGTCGAAAAAGGCTTTTTGCAAACATTCAAGCAAATCAACTAAATAGCTGATCAAATTAACTGTGAATCAAGTTACTTGACTAGTCAATGAAACTAGTTCATTGATAGATCAGTTTTCCTGAATAGTTAATTATAGCTAATTAAAAAACATCTTTGTACACCAAATCAATTAAACCAATCATGGCCATTCATATGCAAAAAAAGGAATTTCTTGATAAGGCTTTTTTAGAAAAGGAAGCAAATGCAATTGCTAGGTGTAAACCAAAATTGCAAAATCTTCACCAACATCTTCCTTTCTGTTTCTTATGCTACAAATATTCAATAGGCTATAGCTATCCATATTAATTGTATCCCTTCATCTATGTTGAAGCCATCTGTTTATTCTATTTCTTTCGCTATTATTTCATGAAAGCTCAAATGTCATAGTATATGCGGCGTAGCAGCTAATAAGTCCATCTCACATTTTTCTCATAACAATTTAATTTGTCTCATTTGTCTCTAAACCATTAATCAAAGTCAATTAACAAACAAGTCAATCTTATACTTAACTCATGCAAATTAAGTCAATTCTATCTTTTACTCATTAATGAAATTAACTAATCAGCTTAACAAGACAACTTTGAAACAAGTTAGGTCAGTGATCAATCAAGCTATTTGACTGATGAGTCAATTGAGTTCAATAGTTAATCATAGTAATAGCAAACGAATCCTTGTTACATAATGTCATTGTTGAATTTGCTTTTGTGTCCCTATCTGCACTTTTGCTACAACTTGAAGCAATGATGCTTCATGGTTCAAGTATTAAGTATAATTGGAAACCTTTCTTGACTAATATTCATTGATTTAAATCTGTTTGGAAACCATACTTGCAGTGGTTCTCTAGGCTCGATGCAAAAATAGCAATATAGTTAAAATGCAGAGAACAAGCCTGTAGAGAACCATGCTCACACTTGTGCATTTGGAATTCAAGAACCTATGATAAATAGACTACTAGGTTAATCTGTTTCCAATTGATACTTGTTTCCATTGAATCTTAAAAAAAACTAACTGGTGTATTTCAGTGTTTTGACTATTAGTATCCATTACACTATCACTATCATCCATTGCAATTATAATTTTGGGAGTTGTTTTCATAAATATGTTTTCATGCATTGTGAAACCCAACTTGCATTTCTAGGATAAAATGAAGCAAAATAAATAAAAGTAGCAATTTTTTTCCTTGAGTAACTTGTCTCTTGGTATTCATTGAATGGGCATAGGAGCTTTTGCTCTGTCATTGTAAACGTCCCCTTTCTATTGATAAAACTATCAGTTTTCTAACCTGTGCCTTTGCATAAATTTATTTGTATATGCCATCTTGTTCTGGACTCTCAGTAAAAAAAAGAATCTCCATATTCTACCACCAAAGAAAATGCATTAACATCAAAGGAGTTTGAAATTGAAGATAATAAACCTAATAGCACTCACTTGGATAAACTGTTTTCTATAGTGACAATTTTATTAGCTCCTACCATCAAGGCAAGAATACTCATGCATTCGGTTGAAATGCTTTTAACTGGCAGCATTGGGCAATCACATTTTTCCATTTAACATATTACTTATTTTTTTGTATAGTTTGAATTTGGAGAGCTATTTTATGTATTGGAAAATTAGCATTTATCTATTTTTCTATTTGTCCAAGTAGCTTTATAAATCATTTTCGTTTAAAAAATCTAGGAAAATGCAAATGCATAAATTGATTAAATAAATTAAACAAAGGCATAGTTTAAAAGTTGACGGCTAGAGGTACGTAATGCATGAATGCAGATTGAATGCATTAAAATATCAGGAAAATGCGAGCACATAAATTGATTTAATAAATTTAAACAAAGGAATAGTTTAAAAAATTGGTTGGTAGATGTACATAATGCATGAATACAAATTAAATGCATTGAATGGCATCTGGCTCAAGGTGCTTTGGCACTAGAATGGCTTAGAGGCCATGTGTAGCCAGGGTACTCTGGTCATTTAATATAGAGTTAAGTCACTTGCTATGCATTTCTATTACTTTGCGTGTGTTGTTTTTTGTGTTTTGTAAGCGCTTGTTCTGAGGAAGAGTTTGTAGCGACTAAGCAGGAGATGTTATAGTTGTAGGGTCTAGACCTAGAAATGAGTTACTTGAGATGACAATTTGTTATTTTCCACAATTTCTTTCCATTGAAGTGCATAATGAAGCTGTGTTTCATAGTGCTTTAGTTCACTATCAATATCACTTTGTGCCTAATGTGTCAGTGCATGTATGTATGTATGCATGTCTCTATGTGCATATGCATTTACCTATGTGCATATCTATGTAGACATTTGTAGATGCATATATGCATGTATGCATGTGACTCTAGATATATCTATGCATATATGTATTTATGCATATATGTATGTGTGTATAGATGCATCTATGTCTATATGCATGCAAGCATATTGATGCATATATGTTTATGTCCATACATGCATTCATATGTCTTTACATGGATGTATCTGTACATATATATACATATGTATATATATATGTGTGTGTCGATATGTCTTTTCTAGGAAAGAGTTTACAGTGATAGGGAAAAGGTTGTCATGCTTCCAAAAAGGGACACTTGTAACAAGCTACTCCAAGAAATAAATAGTTTCTTTCATCAGTTTTCTTTTATTTTAATGTCCATAGGAAGATTGGGTTTCACAGTTCTCCGCCTACACTATTCTTCAGAGACTAGTTCCTTGGACAAGAAATTGTCTTTTGTCCAATGTACAATGTGAGAGCTTAACAATAACTTGGCACTTAGGAGTCCTCTAAAGATTGAATATCTTCAATTATTGCAGAACCATTCCATAGTGCAAGCTTTAGAGCCACTGTTCTGTTAGCATGTCCCATAATGGGACCTTACAAACAATATGAGGACAATGTGTTCAGAGGACTTTACAAACTCTCAGGAAAATGCAATTTACAGATATAAGAGTAAACTCCACAATTGCTTTCATCTCTCTCATTGTCATTAAAGCATAAAGCAAAGAGGATTTTTTCCCAACTTCTAATTTTTGTACTTTTACATGATAATTCACCTTATTGATTAATGAATCAAATTATCTTAATTAATTAATTTTCTTTTTCCTTCTGTCATTTCATATCTAATTAATTAGGTAACTGTTGAATAGTATTTATATACATAATAATTAAAACAAATAAATAATTATAATTATCCTTGTGCACATTTGACCCATCAAACAAAGTCAATTAAAAAATCTGATTCCACTTGTTCACTGATAGTATTGGCATGCAATTTCCTTGGAAAGTCTTCAAAAAGAGGATTAATCACACACCAATAAGGATTCTGATTTGCATCTTTCCTATCCAAATCATCTTCATTGAATAAGATGTTGTGGCATAAATTAATTGGATGTATCTCATCATCTTTCTTATCAGGATGCCAACAACCTTGGTTTGTATTTCTCCTTGGGTGTATCTAAATGCCATGAGTTATGAATTCTACTTGCATGTGGCTTCATTGCACAAGTAATAGTAAGTGCTACATAATGGTACAAAATAAACTTATGCATATGGAAATGAAATGACCCCATTTAGTTAGAAAATCAATATTTACCTGCTTTCACTATTAAGTGATAGCTGGTTTGGCATTAAACAATAGCTAGAAATTGTTTTTACCAGAACTTAACAGTGCTAGCACAAGTATGTGTTGTTTTTTGGCTTAGTATTGACAAGTTGTCGTGGCCTATTTACACTTTTTTAGGCGCTTAAGCAAATATGGGATCTATTCCATTGATTGCTCTTAGAGAGCTTATGCCACCATTGCAATAACAGAATTACACTAGTGCATGCATATGCAAAAAAATGTTCTATATTATAGGGTACACAAATAGAAATAAGTATTTAAAAATTATGAAATGCAATCTGTATTTTAAGAAACAAAAGTTCTTACTTGGGTTGTTTCTCATTCAAATGAATCTACATAAGAATTTTGTTTAGTTTTTATGAATAACATAGTATATGTCACTCACTGTACTCATTTGTCTATATTATCCTTGTAACAGGGATCAATGCTTTCAACTGTATTTAAACAATCATGCACAAACTACAATGTGAGGTTGGCATACTAATCTTCTCCCTTATTTTTAAAAGAAAAAACAATGCAGAGTTTTCCAAATATGCGCTTCTAGGAAGATTTCCCATGGTTCTAGATGAAATAGTGTACGTTTCTATAGTTTTCTCACTTCTCAATTTTATCATTGTACTAGGAAAAATTTCTTGTGCCTATAGTAACAGTCACAATTTGTGCATTCCTACAAGTATACTTGATCGCTCGATAGCAGATTGCAAGGTCAGTTTTCCAAATTGTCTTTCTGCTTTCCTTGAAATGCAATTGAAATTCTTCAATATAATAATTGCATAGAGTTCTTTTCCATGTATTCATTTTGTCATCTTGTATTCCTCATTTCTTTGAACATAAATGATTTAGAAAGCTGCTTCCACATATACAAACAGGAAAACACATTTCCCATAATTGCAATAGTAATTTGTCTTCGGACAATAGAACATGTTTTGCTTATGTGTTAATTAGTTATACTTCCTCTATACAATATCCATAGAATAGAATGAACTATTAGCATGCAATTTTTAAACCCTGTTTGCAGTTTCAAATAGCCTATAGAGTCATAAGTCTTTGTTTTATGTCAACTGGTTTTTAACCTATATGCATTTAAGGCAATTTTTTTCATAGGGTTGCTTATATTTGTGGCAAGATGCTATGCAGTGTGCAAGTTAACATATGTTTAATCTTCCTGTATTGCAAAAAAAAGCCCACAAAGTTAATTTCAAAAGCTGACATGGCACATGAGTACAATGAATGATGTACTACGTTACTCATAGACATGACACAATATGTTTCCATGGTCTTGCTTATATGCAAAATGACATTAACCAAAAAAATTTTTTGCTCACATTTCCAATTTCACTGTGTGCTTTAAACCTCTAAAGTAAAAGAAAACTGAGGAAAGAAACTATTTATTGCCTCAAGTAACTCGTTTCTGGTTTTGGATACTGTAACTATAACAAAGTATGCTCAATCGCTATAAACTCTCCCAGAACAAAGACTTGTAGAAGAGAAAAACAATTTGCACAAAGTAATAGTCATTCTTAACAGCTGACTTAAGTCTATAACAAATGAACAAAGCAACCTGGCTATACATGTCCACCAAGCCATTACAACAGTTTCTCATCCACCCACATGCTATTTAATGCATTTGCTTTGCATGTATGCACTGTCCGCCTGCACCTCTGAGTTTCAATCTCTTTTTTTAATTATTTAATCAATCTATGCCTTCACTTTTGCTTAATGGACCTATGCCTTTGCATTTTCCTCAAATTTTTAAAACGCAAATGATTTTAAAAGCTATTCCCACAAATAAGAAAAGCCATAGATCTTCTTTGATCAAACAATGCTTTTGCATTTCCCTGATTTTCTTTAAACATAAATGATCTATGAAACTATTCTCTACATGTCACTTAATTCATGTTTATTTGAATAGCTTTTAAAATCATTTGTTCTTTGAAAAAAATTATTCGCTTAGAAGTACATAGAAACAAAGGAATCTAATTACACAAAACATTTAAATACCATAGACTGAGATTGACAATGTGAGCAAAAAGGATTCTTGTCGACCATTTGTTGCATGTAAACAAAGCTACCTGAAAATATTGTTTTGTGTTTATGGCACTGAAAGTATACATCATGCATTGTACTCATTTATCCACTTTGTCAATGTAACAGGAATAAGTACATACAATCCTGCTAGGGGACAATGGATGACAAGGTTAGGTTGAAGAATTAATACTATTTTCCCCTTGTGCTTCTATTAAATTGTTTGCTGTGTGGTATGTTTCCTAGGCTTCTGCTACTACTCAAGATCCATTTTCCAACATATATATAGATTATTAACTTCCAAGATGCTCGACAACATGATTAATACTATAAAATGCTATAGAGTAAAAGCACATAGGCGACAATGTAAACAATTATAGATTTTGTAATCTAGATAATAGCATTTGATGCTATTCATACACAACATTTGCTATTCTCAAACACATTAGGATACATTAGAAACAAAGAAAATGATAGACATTGACACCTATGAATTAACAAAGTGCCCCAAATATCAAACATTGACTACATGCTTAAGGGCGAGGGGCTTTGCAAATTGAGTGCTTTTGCATACAATGTTGGTGATTGTTTGTTTGACTCATTACAACTATTGCTTAACAATCGTTACACATCAATTCAACTACGAAACAGAGCTATAGATTACTTCTTGAGTTTCCTTCAAAACAAGGACAAAGAAGTAATAAAATCATACAACTATGAACTAGACCCTGATACTCTATATACATTGCACAAAGTACATGATCCGCAAACATATTTCCACATAATGTGATTATCTCCAAAGCCACAAGAAGATTGCATAGAGAGTGGATTGTGGGGTGACCTATTTTACATTCATTGGATATCCAAATGGTTGAATATACAAATATCCCTTTGGTCAAGAACAACAGCAAGAAGGTACTTACAGTTCAATAGTTCTGATTACACAGAATTAGTAATATTTATGCATGACCTGCAACTGGCATAGATGAAATAATCGCAATCTTGCAAATAATTATTCGATCCACAAATTCAAAAAACATGTACATTTTAGGTGACTTTAATGTCGACATGTCTTCAGAAAGTAGAAACAAAAAAATGCTTCACAGTTATATGCAATATAACAATATACAATTTATGTTGAACCAACAACACAGCATGGGCAACTCAGTCATTGATCATATTTGGTCCAACACGTCTACAAATATATGCTCTATCTATATATCAGAAGCATATTGGACTGATCACAATCCAATTTTCCTAAAATTGCATGTTACCCAATAGACAAATTCAACTTTATAGAACTTATAGCCTTATATCACCTTTATGCATTGCAATGTATTTTCCAATGCTATATCCATTATTTGTAGGAGATCTATGGATGAAACTAAAAGACAGTCAAAGCAAATACAAACCACACAAGAAGAATCAGCACAACGGTAAAGTGCTCATAGTATTATTCCTTCATACTCATTCTCCCAAATCACAAATATTCAAATAACATTGTTCCAATTCTTTGTAGGACACCAAAAGATGTCTCAAAAAGACAAGTAAAAAAGGTGCAAATTGCACAGGAAGAGTCAACACAACAGTAAAGTTCTTGGTTCTTCATTCTATCGCCATTTTCCCAACTTGCTAATATTAAATTAGCATTCAATTGAAATTATCCTTGTTCCTTGTAGGACAAGAATCAAGAAACCTAAGATTGTTTCAATTGAACAGCTAAATGCAAAAAGAGCTGGAGACACCTTCCAAGCTGATGTGCTTGTTTTCTACAAGGCAACATTGGATAAGGCCAACAAAACATGGGAAATGCTATGGGCTGATCTAACAGATCACAAAGCAGAAATGACAATCACGTTAAATGTTAGTGGAAACCTTGTGTATCAACATGAGCCTAAAATAGTCTCGGGGTCAACTATTTCAATCTCATATTTCCAAGTTGCACCTAGGACAGATTATGACAGAGGTGACTGTGATTACATTTTGATTTTAATAGACATAAGCACCACTGAAAACATCCCCCACCTCTGTCAAGAGTACAAATTCATTCCAAGTATGACTATCAACCAATTGCTAGCAACTGTGAATAAGTACCCAGCTGGAATAATAGTTGCACTAGTAGTTGGTGCCAGGAAAATGGGTGCCCAATTTGCAATTTACATCAAAGATGGCCACACTGACATAGACAGAGCACAGGTATTTTGGTCTATAGAACTTTTACCTCTTCATTCAGTTTCAACCTTTTAATTTTCTATAGTGGTCTCTATAACAATTTCCATAACAAAATCTAATTCTCTCATTGAATTGTAGCTGCTATTATGGTCAACATATGAGCAACAATACTTTGCACTCGAATACCAATTGCATACAAATAAAACACCTACAATGCTTTTCAAGAATGTTGTAAGAAAAATAGATCAAAAGAACACATTTCACACATGTCGATCAACATTCATCTGTAACTCGAATGAAAAAAGAAGCTTGGAAAAACTCAATAGCCTACTACATTCAACTTTCAAGGTAACAACATTCATTTTTTGAAAAACTAGTGTATCCAAACTTGTATTTTTTTCTCCTCTAACAATTTTGAACCATATTCTATAGGTTTCTGGTACTCTAAAAGCAGCAAATGCATTTTCCAATCCATTTCATGCATGTTGTCCAAAATGCAAATTCAAATTCACTGCTTACATGGCACACTCCAAGAAAAAACTGCTCACTGTAAACAGTGCAACCAGCAAGTCAATTATACATTTTGTTTACAACTTAAAACTACCATAACAACTTATGAAAATCAAACAATTCAATCTTCAATTGACCAGGTCACCATGCACCATCTATTGCCCACACTGCAAAGGCTCAGCTATGAAGACTATATCAAGGACAAGTCAGCAGTGATATTCATCCAACGGGACTTCAGTGCTAAAGGAAATTTGAGCCTTGACCAAAACAATGCCATTGTTGAAGCCATTTGCATTGACAAATAGACAAGAAACATCACCAGAAGGTAATAAAGTCATTCATATGTAAACTTTTTCTCTTCTGAACCAGCACCTCAAATCACTATCCATACAAACTATGTTTCTAATACATAGCATTTTGTTGGCTTTACAGGAAACTAGGAATACAGGAGCATAGATTTACATTGTTCAGACTTTTAATTTTTCGCCTTTCCATGCTCCAAGACATTTCACTGGTTTTCACATGTTAAAGACATCTTTGGTTTTAAAATACTCTATTGCTATTGTACATTTAGACACTTTTATAGGTTACTATGTTAAAGTCTTCTCGAATATGGACATCTGAAACTCTAATTTTTTTTTTGCACCAATGAAGAGAATGGTTCTCTATGTACGTCCAACAAATATGTTCAATAATTATTATCCCTCTATGCATAATGTCATTCAAACTATATAGTTTAAATGTTTCCTTTTGCATTATGTCCTTCCTACCTTTTCCAATATTTGCTTTCTGATTCTTACGTTTTCGAGAGTTTATGGTGACCGAGTAGAAGTTGTTATGGTTGCACACTATAGACCCATTAACAAGTTACTTGGGACAATAAATAGTTATTTTCCTCTGGATTTTTTCATTTTATGTTGTTAATGCAACCAAGTCTCGCCCCTACTTCTATGCATTGTACTTTATAGTCACTTTTCCATCATGCATTCTAATGTATAAAGTACACTCCTGTATTCACAAATCCATATGTTTCTTTTGCTGCATATATGCATCTTTACATGTATATATGCCTCTATGTCCATATGTACATATGCACATATTCATGTATGCATGTATTCATCTAAGCTTCTGCGTATCGCTGTATGCAACTGTGTATACATGTGTCCATGTATTTATGGATGTGCCACTCTAGCCTTGTACCAATTTATTATGTTAAATGGATATTGCATATAGTAACACTAATTAGCTTTTCCACTGTACAAAGTAGTTGTTTTCATAAATTCCAGATCGAGCTTATATCTATCAGGATACATATATACTCACACTAAAAACTACTGAATTATGATCTCTATTGTTCCATTTTTGTAGACATGTTACTATTGCAATCAAATGTGTAAAGCATTCATGTCCAAAGAAATTAGATACAGGAATGGCAATATGTTACACAACCTTGTCTTATGCCTTTATAGCAGTTTTTTCATTGCATTTCAAGAAAACCAGAAACTAGAATTTTATTCATATTATTTCATCTATGGCATTTACAACTTTTCCAATAATTATTACAAGCATAGAGTTCAGTGTTGAATAGTTCTATTGTTCATGTCATGGCTTCAACATTGTTCATGTCAAATTACATTCTCTAACAAAGTTAACATGCGAAAACCAAAGTGTCCATTGTGAACACTTATTGCATTCCATGGGACCACATTTCTTTGAGGAGTTTTTTTGAACAATTTGCTTCCCTTGTATATGCTTCCATATTTTGCATATGTGCCTATGAGCACATTAACTATAATAGTTCACAAAATTCCTTTATCCTATATGCTTCCATCATAGCGAAAAAAACTCAAAGCAATTGCAGAATCTAGGTTTTGAGAACACAGGCTTACAGAACACAAAAACAACACACACAAAGTAATAAAGATGCATATCAAGTGGCTTAACTCTATATTAAATGACCAAAGTATCCTATCCATGCATGGTCACCAAGCCACTCGAGTGCGTTCACCTGCAGCCAGATTCCATTTAATGCATTTAATTTGCATTCATGCATTGCACTCGCATTTTCCTTATATTCTAATGTATTTAATATGTATTCATGGATTACGTACCTCTAGCCACCAACTTTCAAACTATGCCTTTGCTTAAATTTATTTAATCAATTTATGCATTCACATTTTCCCGAGTTTTTAAAATGAAAATGATTTATAAAGCTACTCAATCGAATAGAAAAATAGATATATGCTAATTTTACAACATATAAAATAGCTCTCCAAATGCAAACTATACAAAAAAATAAGTAATATGTTAAATGGCGAAATGTGATTGGCCAATGCTGCCGGTTAAAAGCATTTTGGGCAAATGCAGAGGAAAATTAAAAATGGGTTCACAGGAAAGAGCTTTTGATTCTGAATCCATATGCATACTTTGATTCAAACTAGTGGCTGAAGGTACATAATCCACTGATGCAAACTCAATGCATTCAATGGAATCTGACTAAAGGGAATGTTGTTTGCATTGCTAGTTACTCTTTGAATATATAACAAGGTTCAAGGGAAAAACTCTCATTATCGCACATGTTGACATAATTTTGGTTCCAAACCTCTCTCTATCAGACTGCTTTGCAGTAATCAAAAATATACAAAATTTACAAGGCTCACATGCAACCATGCATCTTGCTTGGAGATAAACATACACATGCATCCATGTGTATTGTAATACATGCATCTATGTACACATGTAGCCATGGGTATATGTATCTATGCAACTACATATGCAATCCATGGATATTTCCATACATGTATATTTAAGCATTTATGTATCTAGCTATGCATCTATCTATCTATCCACGCAACTATGTTTCTATGTATAATTCTACCTATAGATGCATCCACACATATATGTATCTATGTTTCTATGTGCAAATGTATACAGGCATCTATCCATGTATGCGTCAATGTATCTATGAATACATCTATCCATAGATACATGTATCTACGCATCTATGGATACCATGATAGATGTCCACATCCATGTATCTATGGATGTACATGTATCAAGTAGCTTGGTTCCAGGTATTGACTCTATAGCAACAACATCTCCTGTGACTACACAGATCTACAGAATAACAAAAAATGAAACACTCAAAGTAATCACAATGCATCTCTAGTCACTAAAATCTATATTACATGATAAAAAAGCAAGAACTTTTGAGTAGATGAAGGTCATGAACATTGAACCAATAGTAGGACAGTCACCACAACATTTAAGTAAACCTATGGTGTAGACTCTCTTTTCCATTCTCAATTTTATTCCCAATTTCGTCCATGAAGAACTTTGTCAACCTGTAGATCTTGCTGTTAGCCATGACTTTGATCCATGATTTCCATTTCTTTCATCAATGAATTCCATATCTTTGATCCATGAAGAACTTCTTCAACCTATGCATCCATGAATTCTATATCTTTGAGGATATTCTTCATGGATGAAATTGGGAATACAATTGATAATGGAAAAGAGAGTGTTGAGCATAGGTTTACTTAAATGTTGTGGTGACTGTCATACTATTAGTTCAACATTCATGACCTTTATCTACTAAAGAGTTCTTGCCCATTCATACCTTGTTAATTAAACCTATGATATTGCATTGCATATGTCTCATGTTATTCACCTTGAAATGTCCATATTGAAATATAGTAATAGAAAGTAATAAAGTTGGGAAATTCATTTCTTCAGCATACATGTCCTTAAATATTCCAATTGGATACTTGTCCTCTGCAGGTGCAATTTCAATAATCTTGTCTTCCATGTTATGGATACTTCTAGACTCAGTAAATCCATGTATCAATGAAAGTAAACAGAACCAAAAATGCATTTGCTTCAAACTTTGTAAAGCAATTTCAACAGATTGTCTAGCCATTGTCCAAAATATGGTTTTCTATCAGCATAGTCCTTGAACTTTCTTTAGGTCTGACTGCTACTTTATTAATTCACTTTGATTGAAAGGTCAAAATGTGAAATGTTGCCAAGGATAATTATACTTATTTATCTCTTTTAATAGTTATATATTCAAAGACTAATTGGCAATCCAAACAGCCTCCCCTTTAGTCAGATGCAATTCAATGCATTAAGTTTGTACCAATGAATTATGTACTTTCAACCACTAGTTTTAATCAAAGTATGCATATGGATTCAGAATGAAACTCTCAAAATAAATGCATATATAAATGTGTCTTTTTCTTCATTTCATAATGTATCTATGTATCCATAGATGCAATCATGCATATATCGATTTATGCATATATCTTGTCATCTCTTTATGCATATGTCTATATATGTATGCCTATATCTATGGGTACATGTATACCTCGATTTATGTATATATGCACATATGAATTGCATACACACATCCATGTATATGTGCATGTATCGATATCTTGCATGTATACATGTATATATGCATATATGGACTCATGCACCCATGTTTATATGACAGCTCATTGGTTCCAAAGCTCTCTTTATAGGACAGTTGTGCATTGCCTCCAAGACTCAGATGAATCCTTGTTATTTCAAGGAAAGATTCGAATGGATACAACTTAAAATGATATAAATATTGATAAATGCATATATAAATGTGTCTTTTCCTCCATTTCATTATGTATCTATGTATCCATAGATGCAGCCGTGCATATATCGATTTATGCATATCTTGCCATCTCTCCATGCATCTGTCTATATATGTATGACCATATCTGTGGGTGCATGTATACATCGATTTATGCATACATGCACCTATGAATTGCATACACACATCCATCTATGTATGCATCTATCGATATTTTTCATGGATACATGTATATATGCATGTATGGACTCATGCACCCATGTATTTGTCTTTGTCTTTGGCCAAATAGCCCCTAATGGCCAATGTATCCTAGCCACCCATGGCCACCAAGAAATTCTGGCACCTTCCCCACCAGCCACATGCCATTTAATGCATTTGCTTCAATTAATTTGACCTCTCCATGTGTTCGCGTTTTCCTGATATTTCAATGCATTTAATTTGTACTCATAGATTACGTATCTCTACTCGTCAATTTTATAAACTATGCCTTTGATTAAATTTTTTAAATCAATCTATGCGATCACATTTCACTGATTTTCAATAACAACAATGATTTATAAAGCTATTCTGATAAATAGAAATAGGTAAATGCTAATTTTCCAGTATTAATTTATCAGAATAGTGCTAGTTTTCCAATATAACAAAATTAAAAGTTATATGTTAACATACATTTATGCATATTTTCCATACATGCATATATGCATATATTCCTTCATCCATATTTACATGTGTATATGAATACATCCTTCCATGTAACATATGCATTTGTACCTATATGCAAATATGCATGCATCCATGTATACATGTGTTCATATCCCCATCTGTCCATGTAGTTCTGTTTTCTATCTATACATGTGTCTGTTGATGCATCCATGCATATATCTGTCAATAGCTCTACGTATTTCTATCCCCATGTATTTAATGTTCTCCACTACATCAGCATTTGCATGTTTTCAGTTTTATGATCTTCCATATTTAGGTTTTTTCATATTATATGCATAAGAACTTCCACTTTATCTTCTGTTTTGACTCTTCTATCCATAAATATCATTATATTTTTATATCCACTCTTCTATTGTCGCATTTCGAGAAAGCTCAAGGATCTCAGTACCTTGTTCAGTACAAAGGAGAGTGAGAAATACAACATGGGTCTTTTTTCTGTGTTTATATTGATGCACTCAGCCCTATGATGATTTTTAAAAGCATAACCAATAGAAAACTAGACATTCTTCTAGCCCTTGTTGGAAGAAATAATCACTTCATACCCTATTGATTCCATTCATTTCCATTTCCACCCTTGCACGTCCTTTCTTCTCAAATCAAATACATTTCAAAATCCATATATTTTCTTGTGTTGCATCATACCAATGTGTTGCGTTCCTTTTTTCACTAAATCTAGCTCTCTCATTGAAATTTTCATTTCTTCCATTTAATTGTAAGCATATAACTTAAAAATGATAAATTCATATCATTTACATTCCATTCATTCTCATATCCACCATCCCATATCCTTGCCTCCCATATCAAATACTTTTCATAGCTTATTCATACAACTTATTTGCATCTCACCATTCTCTCAATTCGCTCTCTTTGTTCCACTCGCACAACTCATTCTTCTTTTTAACCCTCACATATCTTTATCTATCTACACCTCAAATATACCTTCATCCATCACAACAAAATTCACACCATACCAAACAAAGAAAAAAATGAAGAAAATATCAAGGTTATGCAAATAAACACTGAGGGCTTTGAAAATAACACTCATAACATAGAGTTGTATTCAAGAGTTATTTTCAAAATGTCTTTTCTAAACCTTGTTTATTACAGATCCCTAAAAGCACGTATAACAGTTTCTTCAAGCCTATAATGTGTAATCATATTTAACAAATATTTACATGTTTCCATGCATTCAAATGCATCATTAGGTATCCTTTATAAACTTGTTCAAAACACAATATTGTATATGTTTCAAATGCAAATTGTTCCTGACATTTCTCACTTTATGCACACATGCATTTATAGATTGTTCTTTGTGTACCAAATTACATGGACACATCTATACATCCATGCATGCATAAATGTTTACATGGATCCATATATTTATGCATTCCTTCGATATATGTATTGCTGATATATAGTTTCTTTTCCTTGTTTTCCTTTCGCTTACTGCTGCAAATGCTACTTGAGTCTCAATGTACTTTGACAAATTTGTATTTCTACTTGATTTTAGTGTTTTCCATTCAAATTTCTCATTCCCATGTCATGCATTATTTTCACTCTTCTTTGCATTGTGTGCACATGGATACATGTATACATGCATGCATGTATACATAGATATCTCACCATGCCCATATTTCCATTTGGGAAAAAATCTTCTTTAATGGTGGGAGCTACAAAAGCTCCAGTGTAGCTCTCTGGCAGCTGCACAAGGCTTCCTGCTACAAAATGGCAGCTCTTGGATTTAAGGAAACCATTCTATATATTCTTGTTACATTGTTTCAAAAGTTGGTAGGGGCCACCTGTAGGATAAAAAAGGGTAGGTAGCTATTTCCCTAAGGTTATAGTGGTCAGTGTGCTTGTAAATTTCCAATTGGGTACACTTCAGATATCTAGAAAATTGGGGTCTTGGTGACATCTCATATGGTGTGTTCAGGGAATTATGCATAATTTTCAATTGTAAAATACAAAATTGATATTGACTATTGATCCACTATTTCCTATTATCCAACATTTTAGACACCGGTTTATTCCCAAATTTTCCAAACACTTGCATATTTGAATTTCTGCTTGCTTGCTAGTAGTCATCGACATATAGTTGTGGGCATCAATGTTCTTGCTTAATAAATCATATTCAAAACCCGTGCATTCCTAGGTGCTTCTAAATATCATCCCATCTCACTAGGTGTATTGACTCTAATTTTTGGGGACTTCTTTTCCATTATGCCCCCATTTTCTTATTAAGTGAATTAGTGCAAGAACTATAAATTATAAATGAAAAAATGCCTACCTCATCATGTCTCTGGGAGATCTAGGTGGATGTTGAATTTGTAGGTATGGAAATATAAAATTGCAAAAAGAAATAAATTTCTTAAAATTTTAATAATCCAATATGAATATATTTTCCAGTGTTTAAGATCACATTTATGCTTAAATATAAATTTGGGGGCATGTACCTATCAAATTTTTGACAACCATGCCAAACACCTACTCATATATCATATTAACTACTATAAGGAGATGCTAGTACAGTCTCTAGAATTGAATTTTTCCTTAGTTCTGTGTGAAAACTTAAAATAGTTGTGACTTGCCCTAGTATATGAATGGGATGTAGACTTGTCCCTATTCTACTCATGATACCATGTATATGAATTGAACTATTGTCATATCTGTCTCGGAGAAAGAGCTTAATCTTCACCAACTACATATGGGGACAGTCAAAGCTTTCTATTCTACACAAAGCAAAGCTAAAAATGAAAATATCTTTTGTAAGGTTCTAAAATCAAAGCTTACTTAAAATTTTCATCAAATTGTTTTGACACTTGTAGACATAAGCTCAAATTCTGAATTCCCAATTCTAAAAGAAAATGTGGTTGCATGTTCGATCACTTACATGTTTTTCATCATAAGTATGGGCATAAGAGTTGAAATCAATTATGAAGAGATAGGAAGATAAATTAGTTTCTCTCATTTGGCTATAAAAACTATAAGTTCTATGATTTTCTTTGTTTTGATAAATATCAACACTGCATTTTGATTTTGTTTCCAATATATACTAGCCTTCAAAAGCATTTAACTGTCATGTACCTTATGCTATTTTTGGCATTTCTTGTGAGACATTTTGTCAAAAAAATTGTGTGCAATCCGATATATGTTAGTCACTATATTGCTGCATGGTAAAGGTATTTTCTAGTGGTGAACTATGTCTTCTTATACATTTTTTGCTTCCTGGATAAGATCATAAAGGAAATTTGTTACTGGAAATGTAAACATACACCCATGTAAAAGTACTAGTACTCATTGGTGTTTCTCTTTTGACTCTTGTATCCTTAAATATCATTATATTTTTATATCTATTCTTCTCTTGTCACATTTAAAGGAAGCTCAAGGATCTTGGAACTTTGTTTAGTCTGAAGGAGAGTGAGAAATGGGACATCAGTCTTTCTTTTGTATTTGTATTGAGACACTCATCCCTATGATGATTTTTAAAAGCATAACCAATAACAAAATAGACATTCTTCCACCCTTTCTTGGAACAAAAGTTCACTTCACACCCTATATTTTTTTATGCTTGTCTTGCATCACACCAATGTCTTGCATTCCTTTTTTCTTTCAATCCAGCTCACTCATTCAAATTTTTATATCTTGCATTTAATTTTAAGCGTAAAACTCAAAAATGAAAAATTCATACCAGTTACATTCCATTCATTCTCACATCCAGTTTCACATATCCTTGCTTCCCACATCTAATTTTTTCCATAAGGCATTCATATACCTTACTTGTATCTCATCATTCTCTCAATTCCTTCTCTTTCTTGCACTTATATTGCTCATTCTTCTTTACCACCCTTACATATCTTTATCTATCTATAGCTCAAATATACCTTCATCCATCAGAACAAAATTCACACCATACCAAAGGAAAAAATGAAGAAAATATCAAGGTTTTGCAATTAAACACTAAGGGCTTTGAAAATAACTATCACAACATAGAGTTGTATTCAAGACTTCCTTTCAAAACATTTTTTCTAAATCCTGTTTATTGCAGATAACTAAGAGCACATATCACAATTTCTTGGAAGCTAGAATGTATAATCAGATTTCATAAATATTTACATGTATCCATGCATTCAAATGCATCATTGGATATCCTTAATACACTTGTTCAAAAAACAATAATGTATTATTCTTTTGTTTCGATCATAACTATTTTTTTATATCTTTCAAATACAAATTGTTTCTGACATTTTCTAACTTTCTGCACATAGGCAAATATAGATTCTTGTTTACTTACCAACTTACATGGACACATGTACACATCGATAGATGCATAAATTTTTTCCTTCATCCATACATTTATGCATTTCTTCGATACATGCATTCAAGAAAATACAAATGCAAATTGAGTCTCATTGTTAAAATATAGTTGTATTCAAGAGTTCTTTTCAAAATATCTTTTCTAAATCCTGTTACTAACAAATTCCTAAAAGCACTTATGACAATTCCCTGAAGGCTATAATTTATATTCAGATTTCACAAATATTTACATGTATCCATGCATCCAAATGCATTATTAGATATACTTTATACACTTGTTCCACAAACACTAATTTATTGCTGCTTTGTTTCAATCAATAATGTTTTTTTAGTTCCTGTTTAACATGCAAATTGTTTCTAACATTTCTAACTTTATGGACGCAGGAAAATATAGATTCTTCTTAACATACCAACTTACATGGAAACATGTACACATCCGTGCATGGATATATGTTTACATGGATCCATATTTCAATGCTTTCCTTTCATATATGCATTCATACTAACTCGTTCATTTCTCTTGTTTTCTTTCATTTAATACTGTAAATGCAACTTTAGTCTCGTCATGCTTTCAGGCTTCCTCAGGTGCCAAGGATGCTTTTCACTCTTCTATGCATTGTGTACACGTCGATACATGTATACATGCATCCATGTATACTTAAATGCTTCAAGCATTGTTACAAATGTTTCTCTCTTAGTAATTTGGATGCAAAGTGCTACAAACATATAAATTATTTTACTCTACCTATATTTTATCTTACCTAATAAGATTCTTTATATCTTTTCAAATTATTTTTTGTTTAAAATATATACACAAAAAAATATTCATTCATATTACATTAACAACATTCAAATCTAATTTATAATAAAATCAATACCTTTGTATTGTTTCATCAAAGAATTTATCGTAATATTTATTCCACTTATTACATTTTAATAAGTTAAATTATTACATTTTATTTTATATATACACAATTTTAATCTTAGGTAGTAAGGTTCTCTATTATATCTTTGCAAATTAATTATTGTTTATTATATAAACACAAATTTTTATTTATATTACATAAACAAGATTCAAATCTTATTTATAATAAAATCAATAGCTTTCTAGTGATTCATCTAACAATTTATTGTAATATAATTACATTGTTCTATACACGAAAATATCTTATCATATTACATAGACATGATTTAATTCTTATTTATAATAAAATCAATAGCTTTATATAATACTAACCTTCATACTACATTTACAAAAACATTCATTAATCTTACAAAAGTTTATACTCAAATGAGCTACCCCTATCAATCTTCCACCTAACACTATTGTTTCTATTAGCACTTGCATATTGTGGTATGATAAACTAAAATAACTCAGTTGTATTAATTTACATAGCATGTGTTTTACAACAGTACACTAAACATAATTTTATTTACAAATAGACATAAAAGCAAGAAAAGAGATATGGTAAACTTTGTTTCACCATGCATATAAATATGGTTCATTTAAAGAATGCATTTTCCTTTTTTGCTCGCACACATGTTTTTTGTAAATAGTTACAAATGATATTTGATGCTTTAGAAATATCCCTACATCAAAACTTTTTTCCATTTTAAATGACTAATGAATTTTTCGATCAAAAGGTTTTTTTTTTTAAAATTATAAATATTGCACTGGTCATTAATAGTTTATTTCTCCTATTTCCTTTCATTTAATACTGTAAATGTGAGCTGAGTCTACTCCTCCTTTAAGACTCGTTCACATGCTGACGATGCTTCTCACTCTTCTATGCATTATGTGCACATGGATACATGTATGCATATATGTCTCAAGCATTATTACAAATGTTTCTGATTGTTTGCATTCAATAATTAATACAAATTAATAATGCATTCTTGCTTCCTAATTAAGATCATAAAGAATCTTCCTTCTCAAAAATGTATACATAGACACATAAACAAACAAATATTCATTGGTATATCTATACAAAATTCCACGTATACATGGTACCCATAAATAAAATTTTCCATGTTTCCATCCACACACCTTACCTGTTCACATGTCTCTATGGAACACGTTCCCCATGCACCCTAAAAATTCCATGCATTACTGCGCTATTAAAAATTACTTCAAACTTTTCAACCTATTTTTAATACATTTATATTCCTATCTGCTATCTAAATACTTTTTCTAACTCATAGCTACATGCCTTGTACCTCTCGGTAGGTACTCGATGCTTGCATCACTTGTTTAATAATCCTAATAAGGGAGATATGATATAAGGGGGTTATTTACAAGATATTATGCAAAAATGGGGAGATTATGTAAATCTTATGGTTTTCACCAAATTGGGTGAAATTTTTTAATTTAAAGGGGGTGAATGGGTGAGAGTGAGGCTAAGCGTGAAACTCATAATTTTCAAGTGAAACAGGTGCTAGGTGATACAGAGAGGAGTTCTAGGAGATTTTTGGAGCCATTTTCGTACATCGGAGTATTGTAATTCTGCCGAAGTGCTAGAAGGAATGGTCTTAGTTCATTTTTGTAATTGATTTGGAGATTAATCGGATTGGTCACACTCCATTGGAGCAGACACAGAGACGTAGTCAAGTTTGTGACGAACTCCGTAATCAAACTCTGTCTGCACCTTCTATCTTCTTCTCTCTAAATTATGTTTCTCATCTTAAGTTTTGATGCATAATTTTGCTAATGTATGTATGAATTAAAATTTTGCAAAGTTGTTTTTAATTAAGCATTCAAAATGCAATTTAGTCTAGATCCTATACAGATCAAGTGGTATCAGAGCTTAGTTGACTATTATAGCAGTTGTTTTTTTGAATGCTAACAAGATCCAGGATTTAGAAGGGTGAAGGAAAGATCAAAGACTTTAATCCTGAGATCGAGAAGCGTAGAACATTGCCAAAGATGTCTATTTCTGGAATGGAGGTTCCTGAAGAAATCAGTGAGCAGGAGTTTCGAAGAGCATTCCTCAAGATGAAGGCTAAGGTGGACATTCTTTTCCAAGAGAGACAAGAGCGGAAGGAACTGAAGGAGGTTCGTCAAAGAAAGATGTTTGTGAAGACAAGAAAGAGAAACATCTTGGAGATGGTGGCAAGCAACTAGATCACCCCTTTTCTTCTTCTCCTCCCTCTTCTCCTTCTTCTCCATCTTCTCCTCATTCTACTTCTTTTAATCCTTTCAAGAGTGGGCATAAGCCTAAAATTAAGTTGGATGTAAAATTTGATTTACCAAAATATTGTGGTGAACTTAATACTGAAAAATTGGATGATTGGATTCAGCAAGTAGAAGTCTACTATATAGTCCAAAACCTATTAGATGATGTTGATAGGATCCAATTAGCTACTCTTCGGTTAGGAGGTACAACTTTAACTTGGTGGGAGAGTAAGACTAAGGCAGAAGTTTCACAACATGGTAGAGTCAGTTTAACTTGGGCAGAGTTTGTTAATTCTCTTAAGAAGCAATTTTATCCCCTAGGCCATATGCAATAGTTAATGATGGACTGGAAAATGTTTAGGCAAGGGAAAGGTCAAACTGTCCAAGAGTAGACCCATGAGTTTAGGAAAAGGGCTATTACTTTGAATGTTCCTTTGTACACCCAAGACACTTTGTTGAATTACATAGGAGGTCTGCATTCCTACCTTAGACATTCCATTTTGGTTTTGAACCCTTGTAATTTGGATGAAGTGTCTGTTCAAGCTACACACTTAGAGTCAAGGGGTAAAGGATATTTTATTGATAAGTTTGATAATGATGTAAAGAAATCTTCTAAGGTTGCAGAGATAGGGAAAGGAAAGAAGGAAGCTATAGTTAAGAAGGATGAGAAACTTTCTTGCACTCATTGTGATAGGAAGGGTCATGATGAAGAACATTGTTGGCAGTTGCATCCAGAACTGAGGCCTAAGTGGGCTCAGAAACATAATCAGAAATAGAAAGGTAAGGAGAAAGCCACGAATGTTGTTTTAGATCTTGGTTTAGATTCAGATGATGAGACTAAGATAACAACTATGGGTCTGAAAGGTAAAGCTCCTATTTCTAGTGTTTATGTTGCTAGTTGTGCTTCTACTTCTATAGTTAATGTTTTCTCTAAAGATAAGAAAAGGAATGAGCTATTTCATTTAAGGGTTGTTGCTAAGAACACTAAAATTGATGCACTAATCGATAGTGGTTCTCAAGTGAACTTAATTTCATAAAGTATTGTAAAGAACTTGGGATTAAAAACTACACAACATAAGAAACCTTATCCACTAGGTTGGATTTGTGAAAATGATAAGTTGCAAGTAACAAAACAATGCACTTTAAGGTTCACAATCACTAGTAAATTTGTGGATGAAGTACAGTTTGATGTGGTTCCACTGGATATCTGTGGGATAGTGCTTGGTAGCCCTTATTTATATGATAGGAAAGCTATTTTCTATAGGGAAAAGAATCATTATCACTTGTTTAAAGATGGCATATAGTATATTGTACATTCTCACAAGATTAAGACTAATCTTTCTTTTGCAAATACAGGGCAATTAAAGAGGGTAATTAATGCAAGTAAAGAGTTAACTCTTATTTCTGTCAGTACAGGTGGTTCTAAACTTGAACTTGGAGTAACTAACCAGGGTCAGATGTTGCAGGATGCACCTACAGTACAACATGAGGGAATGATGATTGAAAGCATTGATGGCTCCTTGGGTAAAAATGTTCTTGTTGTGAAGGATCGAATTGTTGTTGATTTGTTCTCTTTCATTTCTGCATTGTTGTTCAGCTTGATGCTAGTCAATTTTTGTTGGGTAGTGGCTACGATAGTTGATGTAGATGCTTATGGAAGTGATAGAATAATGTTTATGTTCAACAATGTTATTGCAGTCTCCATTGTGCTTGTGAGTCAGGTATACAAATGTATAGAGGATACACGACAAGTGGGGAGGCCAAGTCCTCACTTATTGTCAGAGTAAATGTAACTTTTGGAGGTCCAAAAGCTCTTTAGTGGGGAGGCCTCATCTAGTGGATATTTTTAGTGAAAATTGAAGTTTCTCATTTCTCTCTAGAATATGAACCATCAAAAAGAGCTCAACGTCTTGATCCCAATGCAACTTGAATGGGGCGAAAAGGACTCTGTTTGCACAAGTTATGGCCAGTCAAACTTCGGGTCAAACTAGCATCTAGGGGTGTCCAGGAAGTGAAAAAATGACATTGTTAAAAGTTGTCAAAGTTGACATCATCGCGAAGAGCTCGTCGCAAGATTTCCAATGAAACTCATTTCGTTGAAATCTGACATCGTATGCTCAACTTATCAACGGTCAAAGTTTGTAGTTGACTTTGAGGATGGCCGTACGGATGCTGACATCAGCAGTCTGTACTATACGAACAGCAAAGTGGATCAATCAGTACCTTCCACATGGCATCCATTTCATATTTGTATGGAACCAATCAAAGGCAGACACGTGGCATCTGTACGCCATGTCATCAGCACTGTCAGTGTTCAGTCAGCACAGTCATCATTCGAGTTGGCGGCCAGGTTATCGTCCGTCTTTGGGCATGTCAGCATACTCGTCAGCATCCACATTGGAATTTTTGGGGAATGAGTACTCGCCACATGGCACCCTCCTGGTGCGGCACATGGCCTCTGCCCATGAGTCCTCCTACGGCGCGGTGGATGGAGTTCGGTGTTTTGTATAACAAAATTTTGTTGCATAGATTCGAACCCAAGACCACTCACCTACAAAAATTCTGTTGAGCCGTTGCACCATACCACCAGCATATATCTATATATAGAAACGGGTTTTGTTTTGTTGTCATTTCGTTAGAGTTTGGTGAGAAAAAGTCGACGGCCGGGGGTTGAACTCGGAATCGTCGGGTTCCCAAAACCAATAGCCACCGATACACCCTGCGCGGAGTTAACAATGAGTATGGCGCGAATATTTTATATTGATTAGTTAGAAGATATGCCTAACTAAAATACTTTTCAATGGCTATATTTTAAGATTTAAATAAAACAAACAAACAAAAGCCCGAAAGAAATAAGTAGAAGGGCTTAAATAGGATTATTTAATAATCCTAATAAGGGAGATATGATATAAGGGGGTTATCTAAAAGATATTATGCAAAAATGGGGAGATTATGTAAATCTTATGGTTTTCACCAAATTGGGTGAAATTTTTGTATTTAAAGGGGGTGAATGGGTGAGAGTGAGGCTAAGCGTGAAACTCATAATTTTCAAGTGAAATAGGTGCTAGGTGATACAGAGAGGAGTTCTAGGAGATTTTTGGAGCCATTTTCGTACATCGGAGTATTGTTATGCTGCTGAAGTGCTAGAAGGAATGGTCTTGGTGCATTTTTGTAATTGATTTGGAGATTAATCGGATCGGTCACACTCCATTGGAGCGGACCCAGAGACATAGTCACATTTGTGAAAAACTCCATAATCAAACTCTGTTTGCACCTTCTATCTTCTCTCTAAACTTTGTTTCTCATCTTAAGTTTTGATGCATAATTTTGCTAATTTATGTATAAATTAAAATTTCGCAAAGTTGTTTTTAATTAAGCATTCAAAACCCAATTTAGTCTAGATCCTATATAGATCATTTATGTCCAAAACCATTGCATATCTATAACATACAATCAAAGACTTATAATGTCTTGTGTCACCCTTTAGAGATAGTTTATCACAATTTCTTGCAATATGACCTGGTTGACTACTTTTGACACATGTGATACTACCATAGTTTATTTTCCTATCACTTTTCTTCACTTTGAACAAACATTCAGATCCTCCATTGCCATACTCAAAACATGAGTAACAATAACCTGGAATAGAATAATTATACTTTATCAATTTACCTTGCTAGGTAGAAGGAGATCTTGTAAATTTGTTTGTTCTATTATTTCCTCCATTGTTGATATTCTCATGTTGTTTGTTTCCTATAGTTTCAGAATCAACAACATGAAAGTTTAAATTTTTCTTTGTATTAGATGTTTTTCTAACCTTAGAGCATTTTCCTTCCTCTAAGCCTAGACCAAATTTGTCACTTGGATTTTTCTATGCACCAATAACTTTATCCGAAGACATAGATCCATTCTCATTGACTTTATCATCACTTAATTTTTTTGATTCTTTATCAATGTTCCTTAGTTAAACCACTTGCAACTCAAGTTTTTCTATGCATTGTTCTTTTTCTTTAAGTTGATTTCTAATTACTTCCTCAATCTTTCTAGCTTCTTCAACTTGTATCTTTGCTTCTATAAGACTTGAGAATACCTTATCTTTGATATCCTTTTCTTGTTGAAGTTGCCTCTTTAAAATCAGGTTCTCTCTTCTAAGTTGTTTAACTGTATCTAAAGCACACAAGAGTTCACCTTCGAAATCTACCTCATTCTCTTGTTCAAAAAATTCTTGTTTAGAATTCACTTCACTCAAACATTGACCTACTTCTTCATTGATTTCTTGACCATTTCAATGTTCATCTGTAATCTTTATAGATTTAGAGTCAAAGTGATTTTCTTCAAAACTATGAGGATTTTCACGATCACAACTTACAGATGAATCATAACTTTCTTGAGTTTTCAAAGATATCTCTTCTTACAGTTCACCATCCTGATGCATTTCAATCAATCTGTCCCAAACTTCCTTTGCATCTCTGCACTGCATAACTTTAGCAATAATGTCATTTGGCAGACTATTGAAAATAACATCTAGATCCCTAGCATTAGATTCAAGAACTATATTTTCCTCAAGTGTGGAAGGAGATGTTACAGATACAATGCAAACTCTTTCTACTGCTGCCCACACATCAAACCCTAAGGAGAATAGATAAGTTTCCATCCGACGCTTCCACAGAATAAAGTTGGTACCTTGAAACTGAGGTGTTCTAAGCATAGGATACTATATCATTTCTGAGTTGTTTTTAATGATCTCTTCTTCATCACTTCTTACACTAGGTTCAGATAGAGCTTGATTGCTAGTGTTTTTTTGTGACCTTCTTTTTCCCTTATTTCTTCTACATTTTTCCATATCAGACACAACACTTCAATACCAAAAAATCCTTAAGTCACAGAAGTATATTATTTGAATTCAAGATATGTTTAACTAACTTCCAAATACTAGAATCAATCCTAGGTGGTTAAACCCAATGAAATACCCTACGCTCTGATACCAATTGTTGGAAGATGAATTACTCTGAGAGGGGGGGTGAATCAAAGTAATGTGCAAATTAGACTTTTGAAACTTGAAATGCAAAAAATAAATGATGACTTTGAAAACAACAAAGTGAACCCTCTTAACTTAAAGTGAACTTTAACACAACAAAGAACCTTTAAACAAAATGATTGTTTTCAATTACTTTACAAACCACTATCAAAGTATAATATAAATTGTTCATATAAAAGTGATTGAACAATTCTCTATATAATGCTTTAGATTCACAATTTATGATTGACTGAACATTCTTTAATAACAAATTGAACAACATACATTCATGAAAAATTTAACTGTATAATTTGAAACCTTTCAGAACGAAACATAAACATGTATTAGAGCATTGCATTTGACATATGATAGAATGAAAAATTAAACAGTTAAGCACATGAGCTGAAACAAAATTGCACAAATTTCAACACATGACACATTGTTTTCTTGAGTGGAAAAAACCTCATGGGGTATTAAAAAGCAGTCATAAATTTTTCTTTTTATTCATTCAAAAGAGCACCAAATTTGTATCAATGTGGAGCACCAACTCTAAGTACAAATTGAAGCACCCACTTCAAGTTAGGAGCACCAACCCCTTTTTCAAAGTTCCTCTATGAAAATGCATATTGTTAGGACCTTATAATTGCACTAATGTTTGCAATTAAAAAATATCAACAAAGGACAAAAATATAATTTTCAATAATGCACATTACCAAGTGTATTGAATATGACAGTACAAAAGAGTAACTTCACTGAAATCTGAATGTAATCTCTATGTTACAACTAGAGATGTAAAATCTCTTTTATTACTTTTTCAAATGCAAATATATCACTATCAAATCCTTTCAAAACATTCTCTATTTCTAATCTCAAACCCTCGTTCCAGAGTAATGACAGAAAATCCATACATTTATATAATGGATGAAAAAAAAGTTCTCATTTATAAACCCATACTCAAAATTTTGTTACCCTTCGATTGACCATGGTTTTTCTTAAACTAAAAAATATAGTTGAAAATAAAAACTTTATTTTGAAACCTTTATGAGATAACCAATAACTATGAAACCCTTGAGTTATACTCGGGTTGTATCAAACTGAAAGATTGTTTGAAATAACTAAACTTTTTCACTTTAAAAAAAAGTATTTTTCACTTTCCTTTTGCCTTTATTCACCTTTGAAAAACACATAAAAAATTATAGATATTACCTCTCATGGCGGTTTGAAGCAACTGAAAAAATACCATAAGATCTCTATTTGATTTACCTCTACTTCCAACTCAAGCGAAGTCCACAAATGAATTCCCCGCAACACATAGTTCATCATACCTCAAGCTCGTGCCAAAATTCTGCTCATAACTCATAGAAAAACTATAACTATGTTTGCAATGGTAGCTAGAGTTCAGCCTTGCAATGTGAAATGAAAAAAATTGCCCTATTTTCCTTTAGCATCAAGCATTTTGACAAAATGTATAATCATTTGGAATCCACAAGCCACATTCTAATAATTTTGAAATCCACAAACACTGACAACATAATGTTACAATCAATTGTCATATTTCTTCCCACTCACAATCCAAGTGAGTAATGAAAGCACAATGATCTGAGTTGTCAATCCAAGTCACATAATGTTGCTGCCAAAGCCAAAAATAGCATGTGCTAAATTGAAACCCTATAAATATCAATGTTAAGCACTGCCAAAAGTTATGTAATAACTATGTCACTGCCAAAGATCATGTATAACATGTGAACAATAAAATCAATAGATTCTCCAAAGAAGTCAAGACCGACTTATAACTTAAGTCGAAATCAATGAAACCAAAGACCAAAGAAATAAGATGTAGCGTGATGACTATGTGGTCGATATACTAAGTGAAGCTCGACAATGTGATAACCAATAGCTATTTAAATGGCTTATATTTTAATCACTAAAAAAAAGGCCAATGTGTGTAATTATTTAAAACTTTAACCATAAGTCCTTGAAGCCTGATTCATGTGACTTCATTTACCAATTGAAACCATATGAGCCCGATCTCCTTTATAAAGAAAATCTTGGTTATGTGAAACATAAACCACTGATGCCAAAGAGTATTGTTAAAATCTGATAACAAAGCCATGTCAAATATAAAGAGATCGATAATTACCAAAGACAAATACAATATGTCCCCTTATAAAGAAATTTAACACCAAGTGAAACCAATGGTGAAACCAAGTAAACCAATATAATGCAAGTGATAAAATATTTCCTTGGTGAAAGATACTCAAAGAATCAAGTGCCAATATAACTTGTAGATGCCATTTTATAATCCTGTTACTAGCACTTGTGAATGCCAAAGTGAACAACTATATTTCCAATGACCAACAACTTGATATATGCATGAAAAAATATAACTCCTTAAAAATGTGAGAATAGTGCAACACATTTATATATATCAATGAAGAGCCAATGATATAAGTAAACTAAAATAATATCACCTAAAACAACGTTCAAACATATCCATGATCACTACACATAATCACATGAGATTAGTATCAAGGATCAATTAATCATCAAATGAGAAGAATATCATCAAAGCATTATAATGAATGAGCTGTCAAATTCTGCCACCAAATTTCAAATAAACAAATTGAGTATGCCAAAAGAGACCAACTATTTATGTTCACTGAAATGTCAATAATCTAGTGAACTGAAACATCAATAACTAGGTTAAACAAAGCATGCCATGATTCCAATCATAGAATTTTGATCAAAGCCATGAATGACCACCAAAACCAAAACATCCCAATCAGTATATACCAAAAGTTGAAAGTATGAGACCATGAACATCAAATGTAAATGAATAAATTACATTAACAAAGCCTATTTTAACATCAAGGAAAAATAACCACAATAAGAGACCAACTGAAAGCCAACAATTAACTCATAACTATATCATGTTACTTTACATCATTCTCAACATTCATCAATGTCATATCCAACCTCCAGTAAAATAATGGTATTTTCCTACAACTACAACCTTTGCTAATATCATATCATTTTAGTAGAATTTTATCAACACATCCACTTCATACAACTTCCATATATATGTGTTTATAATTCAGCCTCTACCTCACAAACGTGCCCAAAAATAAGGCTTTTAATATCTTTTCCATAAAAGTATTTTAGGGTAAGATTGAGGAGGCACAACATTAACAACCCACTTGCAAATCTCTATTTATAGAGGAATTAATAGAAATACCCCTCCCATCCCTTAGCCCTCCTAAAACCAAAATTTTCAAAAATGTCATATTGTTGAAGCAAAATTTTCCTATAATAATGCTCTGAGTCATTACTTGAATATGCTTGTGTTGGAAGATTGAAATCACTGAGAGGGGGGGTGAATCAGTGATTTATGAGAGTTGACACCATCATTACCTCCAAATATTTCATACAAATTTTTGATACACTATAATCACCAAGTAAACTTTATGCCATGTCCAACATTTTAAAAAAATGTTGACAATGTTTCTGACCAATGATGGTTGTCGACAAAAATCCCCGATAACACATGTCATCTCACTGCCATGTGACTTTTAATAAAGTCAACTTCCTTATAAAATGCAATGAGGCTGATAGAATTTCATATTCCAAGTTAATCAACAAACATTGACACAATATAAACCATGTAAATCTAGGAACCAATTAAGGTGGATAATGTATGCCACATTAAATCAATCAAGATGCTTATGGAAACTTCAATATTGATTATCATAGCAAGGTCCATATGGAAAAGTCACCTTATAACGCCCATATAAAACCATTGACACAATGATATTTCCAAGTCAAAAAGCCATGAGATATGCAACAGGAATGTGCATAAACACATTAAAATGTAACAACAAAGACCAAATAACCTTAGTCACATGAGAAATGATTGTTTTGACAAATTGAACCTGCACAATGCCTTATCATATGATCCTGAAAAAAAATTTATTGATTCTAAATAACCTGAAAGTGAAGTAGTGCCAATCATGTGTGCCATGATCAACCTGAATACCCTGATCACAACATCATGCATCCTTGCTAGAAGACTATATGATCACTTTCCATGATGTCTAAGAAACCTGGCTTGTAGCATGCTAAAAAATAAATATTGTTAGTACAAATATGCATCAAGAGCCCATCAAAACAATGTAGACAAAGCCAAGGAAATTGTGATATAAACTAAACCAAAACATATTCCACCAAGATTGGATCATCCAATCTGTAGACAAATTAAGCACAAGCAACTTCATACACCATTTGCATATCATATGCCAAACAACCAATTAGCATCCAAACTACACATCAAACCATGTCATCCTCGAAACCAAATTGCACATCAAACCATGTCATCCTCGAAACCAAATTGCACATCATATACTATCAATGTCAAACAAATAACACTATTATAAGAACTAGTTTTGTCATGAAGGACAAACATCACAAACACATCATGTCAAAAAACTCCCCCTTTGTCCTTGATGGAAAAACACATACTTTCTCTCCCCATTTTTTCCACAATGACAAAGGACAAAAGGGGAAAATGTTAGATGCCAGGAATTTGAAACCAACCAACACAGTAACCAGGTGCATAAACAATGTTTTCCATGTAGTCTTGCTCCCCCTAAACCACTACACTGAAATGTCACGAATCCATGCACATAACTTGTAAGAGCTATCAATTTGTCAAGCTAAAAGTTTTTTTTTTACTATTAGAGACGAAGTCTACAAACAAACCATACAATCTTGATATACAACCTAACACTCTGTCAATGTTGTCCTCAATGTTGCACAATAATGATAAAGTAAGCATTAGCTACTCACTAGACTGACCATAGGTACTGAATACATAATCCAAGGAAGAATCACATGTGTATATCCATTGTATGAGATAATAAACCATTGAGAGTAAGAAAAAACAACTTCAACATAAATTATCACCACTTTCATACCAGAATAAGAAGCATGACTAGACAATGTATAAACAAATGTGTGAAATTACTATTCTTGTTTAATATCTCAATCATGAGAACAACTTCTTGACAGTATATGAAGAAGGCATAATAGAGTCATACATTAATAAAATGTACCAGATATTTTCCACACTTACCACTCAAGAAATTTATATTAGATACATGACAACAATATGTCAACCAAGAATTGCATGACAACAACATGTCATCTTCTTTGATACCAAGAATATATGGAAGATACCAAATTGTTTCACTAGTGATATGCAAAAACATTCCTTTAAGCTTTAGCCATACCAACATATTAAGGAATTTAGACCACAAAGCTTTAGCCATTTTCATGCAATACTTCTATCTATTAACAACCAAACAAGAAACATAAAGAACTAAAGTACTCAAACTTACGATCATGATCCAAACATATTTCCCAATGCAATCAAGACCACTAACAATACTTACTCATTGTCAAGATCCAAATAACACTATGAAAAAATTACTGAAGCAATGCTAACAATACCAAGTTGATACATCAATATAAGAATGAAAAAATCTTCCACAACAGTCATTAAATCCTTATGAAGGATGGTATACATTATATACCAAGTACCAATGCCAAGACTAATTCATATCACTTTGTACCTATTACCTGTTCATAAACTTGAAATGTCGAGGTCAATAATATATCACAAATGCCACTATCAATGATTGTCAATGTCAGAAACAAAAGATTTAACAAGTAGTCATGTCATACTGCCATATGATTCCTTAATCAAATATCTCTTTATTATCAAATCAAATATCCTTATCACCACCAAACTAATTTTAAGAGGAATTATTTTCTTGAAGTGCTCCTTATTCACCACTTAGAACTTTATATCCAATAAGTCATTAACAAAATGAGAACTAATCAACTCCTGTAATTTTGACAACTTTGACAAGTAGCAAGTAATTAACCAATACTTTACAATGGTCCCAAAAAAAAATGAACTTGTCATCAACATAGTTCTTACTACCTCGAGATGCAAGTAGCCAAAATAATAATTACTTGTGTCATGTCCTGCAAGCATGATTATTTTAGATTTCAAACAACATTTGTACTTTATAGTTATAGCATTAGCAATCTGTTCTTTATCACTCCATGAAAGAATAACAATCAAATCCTTTCAAATCTATAAGAGAATTCTATGAATAGAAAAGTAATTGAAAGCATAAATTCCATGATTAGAAAGCATCAAAATACCATTTTCAACATGCACTGCCCAAGATATTAGGTGCCAAACAAGTAGATATTACTCTTATCCTAATACTATTAATATTTGAGACTTCTTATACCACCAATAGCATCTGTATGTTGTCATACCTCATTCTTGACTTCATACAGGTAAAAATATGTTACCATAATAGACTCTGCTGAGTTTTTGCTTCTTCTCCAGACCTGGATGGTATCACATGTGCAATGAGTGCACAAGGAGTTTCCACACATTCATTTTTATTGCTCTTCTTGTAATCTTGATTTCTCTTTATTTTCCAAACCAATGTAAACTTTTTTTACTTGTTTGTTTAAAGTTCTTATTTTTCTATTAAATATCCATTGTTGTACTTTATGCCCAATGTTATTACATCTAAAGCAAATTATCTTGTGACTAATATGAGGAACAAAAGACTTCCTATAGACATTTTCAATTTTTTTCCCTACATAATAGAACTCCTTGGGGATAGAAAATAAAACTTTAGATTACTCCCCTAAAACAAAACATCTATTAAATGCTAAGAGATTATCCTTGTGTATCATGCACAAGACTAATTCCTTCCTTCTCCTTTCCTTGCTTTCTTCTCCAAACTTGTATAGTCCCTTTATTTTTCTCGCTCAAGGTATCTTCCTGCTGTTGCTTGGTCAAGGTATTTGTCCATTTGTTACATCTAGATGATCTCAACAAATTATTTCTACAAGATTAAGCTCTATGTCCAAGAAAATTACATGTAAAACATATGACATTATGATCTCAACCAAAAGAATGATAACTTCTTCTAGGCAGTTTGTAAGAATTTTCATTATCATTCTTATCATTCCACCAATAGTTAGTTGCTACATGACCAAATTTGTGACAAATATAACATATAGTGCAACAATTCTGATTTGACAAACTACAAACATTTCTAACATATCTTTCACAATCACTAGCCCTGTGTCCATAAACATGACACAAATAGAAATAACCATGGAATTGAGAATAATTATACCTTGTTGATTGAAATTTCTTTGTGGATGAGAAACTTGTGAATCTATTAACAACTTTTCTTTTTGTCTCTAGAGTATAATTGTTCAAGTCTAATTTCATGTTGAGATTCATCATGAACTTTTGAAATTTTTCCTTTTTCATATCCTACTCATATAGGATCCTTAGAATACTTTTGTCTTCCAATCATCTCATTCAATAGATTAGTACTATGATCAAATTTTTGACTTTTATCTAATTGAACCTTGACACTTTCAAGTTCTTTTCTTAATGTCTCCTTCAAGTTTTAGACATTCAATATTTTTAACCTCCAAGTCAGACCTTACAACATCTACTATCATTTTACATTATTCAATTTCAATTCTTTGACTTATAATCATCTCATCTTTAAGAGTTAATTCTTTTAACAAGGAATCATTATCTAAACTAAAGTTCTTCAATGAATTACCCTCATTTGCTAGTTTATTACACAGTTCATCCTTGTATTTTAAATTGGATTCCAATCCCTCTTCAGTCTTTTTTCTATCTACCATTTGGACTTTCAGAAATTCAATAATATTTTTATCATCATTATGATTTTGTATTACAGTTTTATTTTCATTGACACTTTCTTGTAGGCATACTTTAAGATCTTGATTTTCTTGTCTAAGCCTCTTAAGTTCATCTAAGGAAGAAAGCAATTCTTCCTCCAAATAAACCTCAAATCCATCACCTTCATATTCCTTTTCACTTAATAAATGAATTTATTTCTCTCCAACTATAGGATCAAATTTAGTATTAACTGGCAGGGGTATTGCTTGAGACAAAACTTCACTAGACTTGAGCATAGTGTTTTTCTTCTTACTTTTATTTCTTTTTCACTTACCCATGATACTCCTCTTATCAAGAGCTTGGTTGAACTTAATTTGGTTAGTCTTATGCAAGAGTCTAGCTCTTTACACCAACATTAATCAAAATCAGATATGTTTTTGCAAATCACTTAGACTGTACATACAAACATAAATACCTTCTTGAACTTGTGACATATTTGACAAACTTCTAGGACCAGAATCAATACTTGGTTGATTAGACATATGACCGGAGACATATGACCGGACCCTACACTCTGATACCAAGTGTTGGAATATTTAAATCACTAAGAGGGGGGAGTGAATTAGTGCTTTATGAGAGTTACAAATTTTTAAAACAATTAAAATAGATTATGAACTAATTGTTAAAACCAATCTTCACATAAACTCAGAAAAAATTGTGTATTGCAGAACAAATAAAAGTTCACTAACATAAATTGGCTTGATAAATTTGGAACACATATAAGAGCTTGTAACTAAACCATTTATGGCAGATGATTTAAGGAATGAGTAGAAATGGATTATTGATATCAACAATATTATGCAACTTAAACAAGAAAACCAAACACGCATAGAAATGTTATATAACACTAGAATTTTTCCTGAGTGGAAAAACCCTCTTGGGTTATATAAAACTACTCAAAAAATATTTCCTTTATTCACTTAGAGCACCAACTCTTTGAAATTTAGGAGCAACAAATCCCTTTACAAGATTATAGGAGCACCAACCCCTTTATAGATTTAGGAGCGCCCATCCAAGGAGCACCAACCCCTAACAATTATAACATCCTATCGAAACCCTAGAAGTGTAGATTTTGTAACTCTAGAATTTCAATAGAAAACTATGTATAAATATATCAATAAGCACACTGGATAATGTTGTGCATCAACATCTTCCTTTAAAAAGTATCTAATATTCAATGATTTTCAATGTAAACCCAATTTCATGTTACTGCAAAGATAAAATCTGATATTTCACAAAAGCATTCTCTTTCCTTTTTTTTCATGTCCTGTCTCCCCAAAAATACAACAAAAACTTCTTAAATAAAAATGCATAAGAATCTTTGCAAACTGATTTGAAGCTCTAGGAACAAACTTCACCTGAGATTATAGAAATCCTAATGAGTTTTTAACCATAATCATCAAGGATTAAGCATTTTAACAAATTCTTAACAATATAACTCATTTGTAATAGTTATGGCCAACTATCGAATAACTGAGCAACAAAAATGTCATCATCTTGTACATAAAACAACTCCCTTTCTTTGCTTTCCAAAAAAAAAAAAATGATTCTTGTAACTCCTTAATAATAGTTTTAGCAAGAAATATCTCAAAAAAAAACCAAAACCATGTGATGATTCTTTTTCCTTTACCTATTCATGGTGTGAGAAAGAGAAATGGATACCATGCATTCCTATTGAAGACCATTGCAACTGCCTAGCTGCAAGAAAACGTCAAGTCTTCTCTATCAACTTCCATAGTAGAGCTTTCATTATCTCACAATCAACAAATCAAAACATCCTCATTTTCTTCTAGATTTTAACCTATTGTCTAGGCTTATAACAAACTCGATTAACTCTTCTAGTGTTGGTTGAGAAATTTTCAATAGCTACATTGCAGTTGAGTAAATCACCCATGGTGGCTAGGGTTCAAAAACCCTATTCTTTGGAAAAAGAATCAACATAATGTCTTTTTCCCTAAATAAGCTTTCAAAATATATTCAATTACTTTGCCAAGAAAAATAAAGCATTGAAGTCCGAAATGACAATACACATGTTTTAATAAAACAACAGAATGATTTTATGTCCACTGTCAAAACCTTTTACCATGGATGCTGACACCATTATTACCTCCAAATATTTCATACAAACTATCGATACACTATAATCACCAAATAAAATTTATGCCATGTCCAACATTTTAAAAAAATGCAGACAAGGTTAGTGACCAATGATGGTTGTCGACAAAAATCCCTAATAACACATGTTATCTCACTACCATGTGACTTTTAATAAAGTCAACTTCCTTATAAAATGCAATGAGGCTGATAGAATTTCATATGCCAAGTTAATCAAAAAACATTGACACAATATAAACCATATAAACCTAGGAACATGTAAGCGTAGGAATGAGTTAAACCATCTAAACATGCTTCTACACCTCTAAATAAGACATTGCATCTAAGATTTAAGAAATTTAAACTAATTTAAACTAAAATTTTTTAGAAATTTGTCATATTGCTCTCTAATCTACTTTGCTCTCAGATTTTAGAAGCTAATTAGACCATTGAAATGACACTTAGAGAATGAGAATTCAAATTAATTCTATTCCTATATGATTAAATAATTAAAACTACTATAATGGTTGCCATGACTGCAAATGTTGAATGTTGGATGAATGTTGAATGCTTGAATGCTGGATGAATGTTGAATGCTTGAATGCTGGATGAATGTTGGATGCTTGGAAAACCTGCAGAGTAAGATTGCACACGTTGGGATTCATTTCCTATAGCTAAAGACCTATATTTATAGCTTTTACGATAGCACATTTGCACATGGATACGGGATAAGAGGTTGGGATTCAATCTGGAGAATTGAATGGCATGGGATGAGAAGATGGAGTTGATCATGGAGGATTATTTCTCCCCATGAAAACACTAGGAAAGATGAGAGGGAAGGTGGTTGGAAGAAGATTGAGAGGACTTCCTACAGGTTTGTCCCCGAAGCTCTTCCCGTGAATGACAGTAGAATTAATTAGATTTTGAAAATTTAATTTTATTGGTGAGTGATAAAAGGAATATGATTTATGCATAAATTTAAATATTTTTGATTTATTTAAATTTAGCAAAAAGAGGATTGAATAATTTAATAAATCAAACTATAGAATTTGTTTATTAAATTAAAATAAAAGGAAAATGATAATTAAATAAAAAAATTAGAATATCTTTATTTAATTCAGAAGAAATGTGATGAGGTAATTAAATAACACAAATTATTTAAATTGTGTATTTAATTTATGATAGAAGTATAAAAGAAGTAATAATAATAATAATTAAATAAAACAAAGTTTTTAATTTTGTTTGTTTTAATTAAGAGAGAAGTAATATGATGAAAATGATAATAATTAAATAAAACAAAGTTTTTAATTTTGCTTATTGAATTAAGAAAGAAGTAATATGATGAACTTAATATAAATAAATATTTCTATTTATTTACTAAGTAGATGAATTTAAGATTAATTAATCAAATAAGTCATATTTAATTAATTAGATTCTCCAGACCATTTTTAGGTATCTACATTTTGCCCCTCTTTGAAGTGATGTGTTTATGCATTGCTTCGAAGAATGATTTTGCCTCAGCTGCTAGTATTGACAAGGAGTTTAAAATATGCCCCTGGTTTGCCCCAGATGTTGAATTTTGAAATGATAGCGATATATAAAATTGTAAGCGTAGGAATGAGTTAAACCATCTAAACATGCTTCTACACCTCTAAATAAGACATTGCATCTAAGATTTAAGAAATTTAAACTAATTTAAACTAAAAATCTTGAGAAATATGTCCTATTGCTCTCTAATTCTAAAGATCTCTCTAATCTACTTTGCTCTCAGATTTTAGAAGATAATTAGACCATTGAAATGACACTTAGAGAACAAGAATTCAAATTAATTCTATTCCTATATGATTAAATAATTAAAACTACTATAATGGCTGCCATGACTACAAATGCTGAATGCTAGATGAATGATGAATGCTTGAATGCTGGATGAATGTTGGATGCTTGGAAAACCTGCAGAGTAAGATTGCACACGTTGGAATCCATTTCCTATAGCCAAAGACCTATATTTATAGCTTTTACGGCAACACATTTGCACATGGATACAGGATAAGAGGTTGGGATTCAATTTGGAGAATTGAATGGCATGGGATGAGAAGATGGAGCTGATCATGGAGGATTGTTTCTCCCCATGAAAACACTAGGCAAGATGAGAGGGAAGGTGGTTGGAAGAAGATTGAGAGGACTTCCTATAGGTTTGTCCCCGAAGCTCTTCCCGTGAATGACAGTAGAATTAATTAGATTTTGAAAATTTAATTTTATTGGTGAGTGATAAAAGGAATATGATTTATGCATAAATTTAAATATTTTTGATTTATTTAAATTTAGCAAAAAGAGGATTGAATAATTTAATAAATCAAACTAAAGAATTTTTTTATTAAATTAAAATAAAAGGAAAATGATAATTAAATAAAAGATTTTAGAATATCTTTATTTAATTCAGAAGAAATGTGATTAGGTAATTAAATAACACAAATTATTTAAGTTGTGTATTTAATTTATGATAGAAGTACAAAAGAAGTAATAATAATAATAATTAAATAAAACAAAGTTTTTAATTTTGTTTGTTTTAATTAAGAGAGAAGTAATATGATGAAAATGATAATAATTAAATAAAAAAAAGTTTTTAATTTTGTTTATTTAATTAAGAAAGAAGTAATATGATGAGCTTAATATAAATAAATATTTCTATTTATTTAGTAAGTAGATGAATTTAAGATTAATTAATCAAATAAGTCATATTTAATCAATTAGATTCTCCAGACCATTTTTAGGTGTCTACATTTTGCCCCTCTTTGAAGTGATGTGTTTACGCATTGCTTCAAAGAATGATTTTGCCTCAGTTGCCAGTATTGACGAGGAGTTTAAAATATGCCCCTGATTTTCCCCAGATGTTGAATTTTGAAATGATAGCGATATATGCCCCCTCGGGAGATAAATTGAGGAATTTTGAATTTTCTTATGATTTTTCAAAATTTTTGAATTTTTATGATGATTTGATGATGAATTGGTGAAGAAATAATTTATCTCCCGACAAAATTGTCTAGAAATGCCCCTATGATAGGGAAGAATTAATTCTTCAGAAAGAAAAATAAATAAATCCCATGAAAATCCCACAAAAATAACCTATAAAAGCTCAAAAGGTCATTTTCAAAAGTCATTTGTGCATTTGACTTTGATAAACTTGTGATAGAGACCCTTAGAGTGTTTAGAGCATCAAGATGCTGATTCCTTACCGGACCCACCAACTCGAGCATGTGCGGTGTCACCAGTGTCCGACGGACTATGGACTTCTGGTACGTACCCCAAATCCTCCTCGTAATTCACGCTCATACTTTTTTTGTTCATTTGCACGTGTTTTCTATTTTAGCGCCCGGTAGACGTGTTTTAGCACGTCGGTAATATGTTTTAGTGCATCATAGTTTTAGCGCGCCAACCAAAATCTATAGCTCGTCCATAGATTAGGGTAGCGCGTCAGAGTTTTAGCATGTTGGGTCAATTATGCAGTGCTTCAGTAGGATTTTGTAGCGCGCCACTAGAAATAGTGCTTTAGGTAGAATTTGTAGCGCATCAATAGGATTTTGTAGCGCGCCACCAGAAATAGCGCCTTAGGTAGATTTTGTAGCGCATCAGTAAGATTTTTAGCGCTTGGAAGTATAGATTGATGAAAAATTGTGCACTTTTATTTTTATTTCGTCGATTTGTTGTTAATTCCATCTATTTTAGTTTGATCTTGACTAAATAAATGGTAAACGATCTCATGAAGAGCAAGATCCATTGATTGATAATAATTACCCTCATGATAGGCGAGGAGTAATTAAAATTTTTGAAGGGATAAACTTGATTGATAGATGAGGGTTCCTTCTTGATAAATTGATAGTATGATAGGTAAAGCACAATTTTTTAAAAAAATTGATGACCTCCTGATGTTTGATATTTCTGATTGATAACGTATTGATCTGTAAAATGTTCTTTTTGTATGATAATAGGAGCATTTAGATGTTATCCAGGTGCAAGAGCAGTTACCCTGGCTTTTTGATATGATACCATGACTTTCAGCGGATGAGAGGCAGCATATTACCGATTGTGGTTTAGCCTCATTAATGGATATGCCCCATATTAGACTTAATAGGGGTCTACTGACAGCTTTAGCAGAGCGGTGGCATAGTGACCACAACATGTTCCACTTACCTACTGGCGAGATGACCGTGATGCTAGAGGACGTATGGCGTATTCTTCGCATTCCTTTTGTTGGGGAGATTGTCGTGCATGATTCAGAGGAGGTTGGTGGGGTAGAGTCTATGCAGAGAGTTTTTCAGGATCCCCATATTGTGGGAGAGTGGGTTCCATGGGTAGAGATCTATGATTCATATGCTCCACTTCCTTCAGTTTTGGCTGACTTTATTGGTGGATTCCTTTGTCCTGATAAGAGGTCAAAGGGTCTATCTCTTGGATGGGGTCGGGTATTAGAGGGTACAGTGGCCCACAGGATGAGATATGCTTGGGGCATGTGTATGCTTGCTCAACTATATCATGATTTACACTGGATCGTGTACCTCGGAGGTAGCAGTTTATCGGCGGGAGCTACACTTCTTCAGGTATGGGCATGGGAGCATATTGCTGTTACGCGTCGTGTGCCAGTGTTATCGAAACTAGTGACAAAACCTTATGTGTTTCACTACAGAGGTAGGCATACCCAGCATATGATGGGTAAGCTAGATTATTGGAGGCAGATTCTTGATGATGTGGAGACAGTGACCTGGCGTCGCTATTTAGATTGTGATGACTGGGATGATGATGATATCGAGTTGGGATTTTTGGCCAATTCGATGTATTTGATAGGGAAGAGCCCTAGGATTTTGGAGCGATTCCTATTTCACCGCGTCTACAGACAGTATGGGATTGTTCATTGTATGCCACAGGGAGTAGCACACTATGGACGACAACAGATAGATGCCAGTGATTGGGGTCCATGCTTGCCTTATGGGGCACTTGTTGAGGGTTATCATGCTCTACAACCATCGGCATGGGATATGCGGTGAGACATTGTTGAGGCACCCGTTACTCCTGAGTACGAATAGTATTTGGCTCTGTACCCTCCTCCTCGTATTACCATTCCAAATGAGCCAGTACTAGCACCAGCACTAGCACCAGCACCAGCAGCTGCAGCTGTAGGAGGTGGTCAAGGTGGTTAGAGATGGAGGAGAGAGGAGGATGTAGATGTGGACGTGGAGGGTAGCGAGGAGAGTGACAGTGATGAGAGTGATGATAGTAGTGAGGATGGCAGTGATGATAGCAGTGATGATGATGGCGGAGATGGGGGGAGACCGAGCGTAGTAGGTACTTCAGAGCCATCGACTAGTGCACCTCGCAAGAGGTAGGCCATTGCTTCCTCATCAACAGAGCGATCAGAGGTTGTGGGTTTACGTGTGCAGGTTCATACCTTACAGGGATAGCTAGCACAGGTGTAGGGATTATTAGCACAGACGTAGGCCCAGATGCAGGCACAACTAGCTACTACACAGACACAAATTACCTCTCTGATTGGTGAGAGAGATGAGGCCATACAGGCATTAGTGACAGCATAGGCTCAGCTAACAGGTGTAAAAGCATAGTTGACCACTGCCTAGGCACAGATCACAGCCTTCACTGCAGAGTGAGATACTATCAGACAGGCAGCAGAGACAGCACAGGCTACTACAGAGAGATTGTAGACAGTGGCAGATGGGACCTCTGTGGCAGATTACATGCGAGAGGCTATGTGGGCAGGTGCTAAGATTGAGTTTTACAGGAGCCGTTATCATGAGCTCTGCCCCCTTGAGCAAAGAGTCAGTTATGCCCAGTCTCGCTCAGAGAGGACTCATTCGAGGAACATGAGCAGAGGCGTGACACAACCTCTCTTGAGAGATCCAAGAGATCCTGGGACATCTGGTGGTGGTCATGATACTAGCACAAGACCTGCTCCTTCTGGTGCGAGTACCACTTGAGATCATTTGTGTACCCTTCGAGAGATATATACATCCATTTTTGATATGATGTTATTTTCATCCTTTTTAGACTTCATTGTATACTTGACATTTGATGAGATATATATGTGCAGCGGTTTGATTGATCTATGATGTGTTCTACATGATTTATGTGATGGATGCATTTTAATTTTTATGTTTTATGATGATTTATTTTACTAGATTGTATAGATGCATTAATGATGATGTGATATGATATTGATGATGTATTTATTTTCTCCATGAAATGCAATGCATAATATATAAAATGAAATGTAAATGAATGATGTATGGATATGTGATGTAAATGAATGATGTATGGATGAAATGTAATGTATGAGATGTAAATGAACGATGAATGTAATGATATGTCATGTGATAGATAAAATGATGTATGGATATGTGATATATGATATATAACATGAGATGTAAGTGAAATGATGTATGTAATGAATGAGACGTAAATGAATGACATATGGATGAAATGTAATATAGAATGAGATATAAATGAATGATGTATGGATGAAAATGTAATGTATGAATATGTGATATGTGATAGATAAAATGAGATGTAAATGAAATGATGTATGATAGATAAAATGATGTAAAATGCCTTCCATATGTATGCAATGAATGATGATTTTACAATGTGATGAGATGTAAATGAATGATGTAACATAACATGTATATGATGTCATGAAATGAGATGTTTTTTGTGAAATTTATGATGAGATGAAGAAATGATTTTATATGCATGCCATTATGAAAATTGTATTTGTCAACTATACTCAATCTGTAATAAGAAAATATAACATTCTTTGCAAATGAATCTTTGTAACTTGTGTAATCAATACTCCGCAGATGTATTATTATGAATGCAATCTATGTTTACCATGCAAAAAAACCTATTTTATCAATGCAAACCTAAGTGTCATTTCAACAATCTTTTTATTTTTCTTTGTATCATCACTGAGCTTTTAAAATGTTGAAAGCGAATACAAGCATCAATGATATGAGATAGACCAATGATGACCTGAGTATTTCTTTCACGATATTTGATATTGCAAGCGAACACAAGCATCAAGGTATAAGATAGGCCAATGATGACCTGAGCATTTCTTGAGTAAACAGACAAGAATTAATCATTTTCTTAAGTGAATCAGAATGTCATCTGTGATACTTGGTAGAGCACTTCCCACGACAATTCACAAAATAATAATGACTAACTCACAAATAGCAAACAAAGAAAAGGTATCATTCTCCTTCCTTGCTTCTCTATTTTAATACATCATCGAGTAGCTCCAAAGAAATGATAAGCAAAATGATAAAAATAAAAAGTACAACAATTCAAATTCTACTTAATGTATTTTCAAATCATTATTCAGATTAGATCATCGATGTTGAAATGTGTGTGCTAATGTTTGCATGATATTCTCAGACATTTGACCAAAGAACTAACCTAAAGACCTATCCTAGGGGTCTCGAGGACTGATCAAAGATTAGTCTTTCCTACGTTATACACATAGAGACCACGTAGTTTGACTGACACAGACTCCACTTTCTGACTGATGTAGACTCTATTTTTGTGTTTTCGATTTTATGAATGTTTTTGCATGGATTTTCTGATGTTTTTGGATTTTGATGAATTTTCTGATGTTTTTGGATTTTGATTTTCTGATGTTTTTGGATTTTTATGGATTTTCTGATGTTTATGGATTTTGATGGATTTTCTATTTTTTTGGATTTTGATGGATTTTCTAATGTTTATGGATTTTGATGGATTACTTTTCAAGTATCGTCACTTGGTGTTGTCATGTTTGATTGCCTTTCCATTTAAGCTGAAAGTCCATTGTACCCACTAACACCAAGATGTTGTCCCCAAGCTAGGGTAAAACATGATATCCTTGCTATGATATGGATAGTGATAATAATTATCTCAAATGATAGATGGAAATGATATGAAAGGAAACAATCATGACAAAACTATATCTAATAGATAGAAGAGCTAGTGAAAATCACAAGTAGTGCTTGTTTGCCAGGTTTTCATCACTTGTTTTTATTGTGTCCTCTTTCTTTTTCTTTTGTATTTTTTTTTTAATTTTGTTTTTAATATATTTTTTTTCTTTTTCTGTCATCATGACGCCTGTTTGCCAAGTTTTCGTCAAGACAACCTTACTGACCATGCACTAGGTGTCCTCAAGTATAGAATCACCTGAGATGAATTTTGTTCATGGGTTCCTCCAACCTATCTCCTTCTAGTGTAGACAGCCAGTATGCTCCTGATCCATAGACTGATATAATGACATAAGGACCTATCCAATTAGGTTCAAACTTTCCCTTCTTTTCTTTGTCTGCTTGATTTCTAAGGTTTTCCCATAGGACCAAGTCTCCGATCTGGAAGACTCTAGGCTTAACCCTATGATTATAGTTCCTAGACATTCTTTGTTGATAGGCTGCCAAATGATTGATAGCTTGTTGTCGACGTTCATCAAGTAGCTCTAATTCTTGAAGTCTAGAGATCCTATAATCCTCATATGAAATGAGTCCCTTTAGTGAAACTCAAAGGGATGGAATTTCTACCTCGATAGGTAATATGGCTTTTGATCCATAAACAAGAGCATATGGCATAGCTCCTGTTGGTGTTCTAATGCTAGTCCTGTAAGCCCAAAGAGCAGGGTTAAGCTGAACGTGCCAATCACGCCCTACCTCATTTACAGTCTTCTTGAGAATCTTTAGGATTGTTTTGTTTGAAGCTTCTGCCTGTCCATTACCTTGAGGGTAATATGGGGTTGAAAAGTGATGTTGGATGTGGAACTTTTCACACAGCTCTTGGACATCTTGGTTCTTGAAAGGCCTGCCATTATCTGTGATGATTGACTGGGGTATCCCATATCTACAAATGAGATAATTAAGTATGAAAGATGATATTTTCTTCCCAGTGATTGTGGTTAAGGGAACTACCTCCACCCCTTCTGTAAAATATTTCATTGCGGTGATAATGAATTTATGTCCATTAGATGAAGATGGGTTAATTTTCCCTACCAAGTCCAATCCCCACTGATAGAAAGGCCATGTAGTTGTGAAAGGATGGAGCTCCTGTGCTGGTGCATGTATAAGATTTCCATGAATCTGACATTTTTGACATCTCTTGACAAACTTATAAGATTCTTGCTCCATGTGTGGCCAGTAATACCCCAAACGAAGGAGTTTCTTGGCTAAAGATAATCTGCTTGAATGTGTGCCAAAAATTCCTTCATGGACCTCATATAAAGCAGAAGCAGATTCGTTATGTTCTAAACAATGTAGAAGAGTACTATCTAGGCCCCGACGGTAAAGGGTGTCAGCAATAATGGTATGTTTGGTGGATTGGTGTATGAAGTTGTGCTTTTGGTTGTGAGAAAGATTTGGCGGTAAGATATTATCTTTTAGATAAGTATAAATGTCTCCATAAATGGAAGATTGGGAACTATCCAAAAGGCTTATGGTTTGGGATTTGGGATTTGCGTATGCAGGATTTGACACTTGTTCCACAATAAATCAATAACGATCTTGCGTTTCAGGCATTTGTAGAAGAGATGCTATTGTGGCCATGGCATTTGTTGCTTTATTCTTTGATCTCAGTATCTGCTCAAATTTGATATCTATGAAGTATTTCCTTAGATCATCTACCAGTATCTTATATAAAATCATTGTGTCATCCTTAGTTTGGTAATCATTATTGACATGGTAGATGATTAACTGAGAGTCTCCATACACCTACAGTTCTGTGATTTTCCAGTCAATAGCCACTTTAATTCCAAGGATAAATGCTTCATATTCTGCCACATTGTTAGTGCAGCGGAAGGTAAGCCTGTAAGATTGTGGAATTATGTGCCCAAGAGGTGTGACAAATAAAATTCCTGCCCCTAATCCATGTTGTGTGTAGGATCCATCAAAGTAGAGTTGCCATGGTTGTGTTGTAACGTTGAGGATATCCGCATCAAGAAATTCCATGGTCATAGGATGACTATCTGACAATGGAGCTTCTACTAATTGGTCGGCGATGACTTGTCCTTTGATAGCTCATCTTTCAACATACTGAATGTCAAACTCACTGAGGAGCATGACCTAGTTTTCCAACCTTCCTGTTATAGCTGCTTTGCTCAGTAAATACTTGAGGGGATCAATTTTTGCAACGAGCTTGACAATGTGAGTGAGCATATAGTGTCACAATTTTTGTGTTGCAAATACAACTGCTAAGCATGATTTTTCAATGAAGGTGTAGTTTACTTCATGTCCTTTGAGTGTCCTACTGATATAGTATATTGCCCGTTCCTTTCCTTCTTTATCCTCTTGTGCTAGCAAGGCTCCTAAAGAGATATTTGTTGTTGCAATATATAGCAACAATGGCTTGTCTTCACTGGGTGGCACCAAGATTGGTGGTGTCATCAAATAATGCTTGATTTGATTGAAATTACTCTCCACTATTCATCCCATTTAAAAGACACATTTTTATGCAAAAGATGGTTGAATGGATGACACTGATCTGCTAGTTGAGAGATGAATCTTCTGATGGACTGTAGTCGGCCTTGTAGAGATCTTAATGTACTGATATTCTTAGGAGGTGGAATTTCCACAATGGCTTTAACTTTTGTTGGATCTACTTCAATTCCTTTTGTAGAAACTATGTATCCAAGGAGTTTTGTTGATGTTACTCCAAAGGCACATTTCTTAGGATTTAATTTGACTTTGAATTTCTCCAACCTATCAAATATTTTGGCCAGTATCTCTAGATGTCCTTCCCTAGTGTGAGACTTGGCTAAGATATCATCCACATAGTCCTCCATGAAGGTGTGCATCATGTCATGGAAGATTGTTGTCATAGCTCGCTGGTATGTAGCTCCTATATTCTTTAACCCAAAAGGCATGATGTTCCAGCAAAAGGTGCCCCATGGACATGTAAATGCTATCTTTTCTTGGTCTTCAGGAGCTATTTTGATTTGATTGTATCCTGAAAATCCATCCATGAGTGATAGTATTTGATGGCCAGCTGTTAGATCTACAATCATGTCTATGTTTGGCAAAGGAAAATCATCCTTTGGACATCCTCTATTTAAATCCCAGAAATCAGTACATATTCTAATGGTATGATCTAGCTTTGAAACATGTACAATTTTGGATATCCATTCATCATAATCAATAGATCTGATAAATCCAGCATCTAGTAGTTTCTTCAAATCATTTTTTACCAATAATGCAACATGTGGATGCATTTTTCTCAGTTTCTGTTTTACTGGTTTAGTGCCAGCTAGTAAGGATAAGTGATGCATAATGAGATCTGTGTCTAAGCCTGGCATGTCAGAGTATGACCAAGAAAAATTGATGCATTGTTCTTCAAAGAATTTGATAAAATCTGGCTTTTCTGTATCTGTCATGGATGCTTCCAGGTGTATTATTCTTACTTTCTCTACTATGCCAATATCAATAGACTGCGTGGGTTCTATCAACACTGATGATCTTTCATGGTAATGTTGTGGGAGGATGTCAAGCCTTTCATCCTTTGGTGCCTCAATGAGGTTTTCACCATTGGATGCGTTCTTTGTTTTTACTATTTTAGGATCAAATACTACCATAGAATGGTTTTCACCATTAGATCCATTATTTATTTCCATACTTTTGCAACTGAAAGGCTTGGCACCCTCCTGCCTAAAAGCATCATTAAAAGAAGTATTGGTAGAACAAGTCTCAGATTCTTCACAGCAAAGATAGTTAATAATAGCAGAGTGATTGTCAAAAACAGGGAGATTGATGGGGTGTTGGGGTTCCCACTCGATAAGCTTGGGATGCAGTAAAGGCAATGAATCATTAGATGGGTTGAGGTTAGCAATTGTGAAAGCTCAGATAGAAATGTCGTCTAGGTTGTTAGTGGTTATGTCGACGCCTACGAAGGTATTTTCTTCTGCATAATTTATCTCAATTGATGTCTGTTCATCTTCACTTGAGTCATCAAAATTTTTTGTTTCAAAGACAATAGGATTAAAACTCGATCTTTGACCCTCCTCATGTTTGGGGGTATACTTTTTGATAACATCGATCTGAATATATTCATAGGAAACATCTGATAAGTTGTCCCACTCATATTCATTTGAATCTGTTTTAGAATTATCTCTTATTTCAAGAATACGCTCCACAATTTTATTGGTGAGTTTTGCTCTTGCTTCTTCTGTGTATCCTAGTCCAGCTCTGCCATTTTGCTGAATTGTGAGAACTTGGATTGGTTCTGTTATACTTTGTTCCCCTCGTTCAAGAGGTCCTTGTTTTGTTGCATATCCTAGTCCAATTTTATCTTTAAGTTGGAGTGTGAGAGGCTGGATTGGTTCTGTTATGCCTTGTTTCCTTAACCCAAGAGGTCCCTGTCCTGAATATCCCATCTTCTCCAGAATAGTTTTTCCCTTTCCATATTGATTTGTTTCTATGATATTACTCGTGGAAGTGGAAGCTTCCTCATCCCTATAAAGCCAATTTAGAATAGCCTTATCTTCTGATTCTTCATCTAAGTTCCCTGCTTTTACAAATCTACCATCTAATGTCGTTGTAGATTGTGCTGAATTTTGGGTGATTGTAGATGGATCTCCATACGTTTGTAAGGAGGGTAACATGTGTGATAGATGGAAAGAGTGTCCAAAACCATATTAACTTATTCCTTTGTCACTTATCTGTACTTTGTTGGTGAATTTATGCGAGAGTGAAGCCAATTGTTCTTCAACATTTGAAGGGTTAGATTGTGCCACCCTGATCTCTTGTGATTTTTGTTGTTTTGAAAGCCACTTTTATATGAAGCTTTGTTGTTTCTCGCCATTAGATGAATCTGATGTGCTAACTTCTCGATTGTTAGGTATTAATGTATCCTGAGATGTTTTCAATGTATGACAAGCTTGGGTGTCATTATAGTCTGCTGTGATTGTTACCTCCTATCCATTAATGGGAAATTTCAGGCATTGATGATAGGTGGAAGGTACTGCTTGCATATCATGAATCGAAGGGCATCCCAACAGTATGTTGTATGTCAGTTCCCTATCTAAGACTTGGCAAACCACTTTTTGGACAATAGGTCCCACTTGAATGGGTAATATGATCAACCCTTTAGAGGACCTTTCTTCCTCATCATATGCTTTGATTGTGATTTTTCTTCTTGTATCAATGGCTTCATCTGAGTATCCTAGTGCACGAATCAGCTTTAAGGTACAAATATTTAAACCAGCCCCTCCATCTATCAGCACACACTTTACATGGTGTTTATGGATGAGGACTTCAATGTGAAGGGCGAAATTATGTGGATGGGTGAGTGATACATCATCATGTTCAGAAAATGAAAGGAAATGAGGTGCAGATAGATGTCCCACCATAGCTTGGAATTGACATACATCCAAATTGTTAGGTACCGTGGTTGATACAAGAGCTTGCTCAAGAACCTCTTTGTGTGATGGGGAAATCTTTAGAAGTTCCAAGATGGATATTTGTGCAAGTATTTTCTATAATTGATCAATGAGATTATATTGATTAGAGGGAGGATCCACAGATGGGGATGATAATGATGCTCCTTTCAATATAACTTTGGATTGTGCCCTTGTTGTGGCATTAACCAGTTGGTACTCTTGTTTCCCTTTGAGTGTGATTACGTTAATTTGGTTTTCAGATTTGTCTATATGTTTTACCAAATTAGTAGATGTAATGTCATTGTTCCGATTTATTTGATTGCATAACTCCTCATCCTCTTTGGCAGCAGAAAAACAAAGGATTGTTGTGTCATAAACATAACCAACATTCTTACCTTTGGTGTTTGCGGAAGAGGATTCTCCCTTCTGATAATTGGGTAGAGGATTTTTGAATGTTGTATGATCTTCGTTTGTTTGGTGCCCCTCTACAAATACTTTCTTTTGATCTATGAGGTCTTGTACCGCATGTTTTAACTGCCAACAATTTTCAATCATGTGGCCTTTATTTTGATGGTAGTGACAGTAATGCAAGTCATTCCACCATGATGGTTTGACTTGAGGGTCCCAATTTCTAGCCTCTTGTACTTGAATGAGTTTTTCGTCTAAAAGTTCTTTGAGGACTGATTCCAATGATTGTCCTAATGGTGTGAATTTTTATTTATTGGATGGTCGTTGGAATGATTGGGTTTTTGTTTCTCCACTATTTTGATTATTTCCTTGATCACTAATTTGTTTGACATTAAGACCATTTTTTTGTTTGTTTGTAGTGGTTGGCGTCAAGGTGAATACTGGTTTAGATGTGTGTGTATCAATCATGGTATCAGTATTCTTATTCTTTTGCCAAAATATTGGCTTTTAATTATTGTTGTTAGAGGAATTGTTATTGTTTGAACCTTCAATGAAGTGTTTGATTGTTCCTCTTTTGATTAGAGCCTCTTCGATATTGATCCCCTTTTCGATAACTTTTTCAAATGTAGATGGACATTGTAAGTCCAATCTATAATTCATGTCATCCACTAAGTTATCAATGAACATCTCTATCTTCTCCTCTTCAGGAATAGATCTAGGGTATTTAGCAAATAGCCTTCTCCATCGTTGGAGAAAGGAAAGAAACTTTTCACCCTTTGCTTGTTTGGTGTTGTAGAGTTCTTTTAAGGTCACCCCATGTTGGATGTTGAATGAGAAGTACGTTATGAACCTATTGATTAGTTCTTCAAAAGATTGGATCCCGAGTTCCATTTTAGAAAACCACTCCATGCAAGTGTTTCCTAAGCTTCTTGGAAATAATCATAGTGAGAGTCCTCGTGTGCGAACTCTATGCTCATGGCTCAAAATTCCTATACATGATCAAATGGATCGGTTCTTCCATTGTATTTGTTGTACGTCAGGTATTCACAATACCATGGAAATGGTATCATGTTAATGCTTGGGTCGAATGGATAAGGGAAAATGTCTTGTAAGGAATATCTTTTTGTTGGCCCTTGTTGGATATTTTGGAACTGTAATTGTAATTGTTGGATTTCTTTTGTCAAAGCATCTATTTGATTTGGATTTTCCATACTAGTTGTCTGGGGTGTGGTTGTTTCCTTGAGTTGATTGACATCAAAGTCTTTAGGAAGCTTAGCACCTTTGTCAGGTAATAGTAGAAGATACTTTTCCATATCTTGATCTAGCATCTTTTCCATAAATTTATGGAAATGAGGGTCTTGTTGAACTTTCTTGATTTCTTCTGCAGTTATTTCTTTCTCTTGTGAATTAGTGAGAGGATCAGTGTTGCTATATCATCCCCAAGGGTTTTCTTCAGCCATGGCTGCTATTCTTTCATTTTCTTCTTGTTGTTGTCTTTGATATGCTTCTCGTGTGAAAATAGGCATACAAACGTTTAAAGTTTTACTCTAGACTTTGATCTTAGATTTTTGATTGGATCAGTGTCGAGGTTTTTTTGATTTAAAATCTGATTTAGTCGTGTCTAGTTTCGTGATGGAAGGATGATAAAAATCCTTGATAGGGAAACTTTGACACAAAAAATCTCAGATTTAGTGATAAGGACACTTTGCAAGATGTTTCAAGACCTAGGCATAATAGTAAAGTTTTCTTTTTGTATGATTCAAGTGTTTTGGACTATGAAAAAAATGTTTTGGACTGATGAAAACCTTGTTTCTGACATGGGAAAACTGAAAAACTGTCTTACTAACTCTATTTTTTTCTGACTTTTCAGAGCGCTAAAACAGAGACACGAAGTGCTAAAATAGAGCTAGTGCATGCTATAACAAAGGAGTGATGTGCTAGAACAGAGACCCAAAGCGCTAAAATAGAGTAGTGACACACTATAACAGAGTAGTGATGCGCTATAACAGAGACCCAAAGCGCTAAAACATAGCAGTGCAACGCTAGAACAGAGACCCAAAGCGCTAAAACAGAGCAGTGACGCGCTATAACAGAGCCATGAGGTGCTAAGACAAAAAACTATCTTATTCTATGAAACTCACTTGGTCTGGTATCATATTATATGGCTAGTTGTGGGATGTATTCTGGATGAATTCTTTGACTATGATTGTGGTGTTTCCTAAGAGCCCTTTGATAAAATGCTTGTGAATCTAAGGGAGCTACAGCATAGTCGTCCGTATAACCTCTAGAGAAATCGTGATACCTATGAATAAAAGTCCTATGTTGGAGTAGAACTTTCCTGCTTTGATATAAAAATCATTGCTTTCTCATAAGTTGTTTGTATGTAAGTGTTTTCTTTGGCTTTCTAATTCGTTTGACAAGAGATTTCTTGACAAATTTGGTGGATATCCAATCTCGAATCATGAGAATTTCACAAGTGTTTTCATTTTGAAGATTTTTGTGATGATCTTATCTGAATTTAATGAGAGAAAACACAGCGAGCAAGAATAGAATGGTTGACTTTAAAATTCTAGAATCTAAACAGATAGTGTATGTTCTTAATAATCAAGCATGATTCTTCTTGATTTTCACTGGTTTATAACAGATAAGACACTTCAGATAGACTCACTCCTAGAGACAAAAGGTCATCGTTATACACTCGAACGACCCACAGCTTGGAATTGCGTTGAATCACATAGCCATGTCACCCCCTAGAGGGCACCCATGTTTTTGTCTTTTCTAGGTGCATACTCAGAGTGACGGAAGTGGATACCGGATCACCTGAGCAAACAGTCCTTGGCAATTATATGGTGAGTGCTTGAGGGTAGATTTGTCCCCGCCCCTGCACCGCTGAGTATTACAATTTTTAGAAACTGACAAGCGTGCTTCTATTTCTAGGTTCTTAGATAGGGTTTCCGTTCAGAGCGAAAAATGGATAAACACCCTCGAGAGACCTCCCAATTTTTAGAACAAAGATTTTGGGGATGGTTATCCTGCACACTTCCATTGAAAGAGGGTTTCCCCAAATTCACATAAAATTTTAAGTGGGTTGGAATACCATGGCTTTTGGTTGTCCCCACTCAGGTTGTTCCCGTAGGGTGAGTACTTTTTCCCACTATGGTAGGCCTGTCTAAAGGTTTTAAAAAGCTTTAAAAATGCATAAAGAAAAGTGAGTCTGGTATTCTGATGCACCCAATGAAGGGGAGAGCATAAACCTATCACCCGATCACAGCAAAGAAGTTTGTTCACTTTTAAAACCCAAATGACAAATTAGCTAATCTATATGGAGATATTGCTCCATAAAAGCATGATGTTCAATTTTAATCCCACAAGAAATTGTGAAGTTTCTATCCTAGGATTGATCAATTTTTATCCATTTTCTATCCTAGGATTGGTAAATTTTAATCCATTTTTCATCCTAGGATAGATAAATTTTAACCAAAAATAGACAAAAACAAAATCTGGCCACGGATGCGTAGTATCCAGATTAAAAAAAATGATTTTAAAGACAAAGAGTCAAGGCGCTGAAATAGTAGATCGATGCGCTGAAACAGTGACGTGGCGCGCTAAAACAATTGAGTGGCGCACTACAACAGAAGACCGACACGCTAAAATAGACCACTGGAGTGCTAAAACAGATGACGAGCACACTAGAACAGACCACTAGAGCGCTACAAAATCAAGCTGGCACACTATAAAAAGTCACGGTTCCACGAAAACTATCACGCCAATACCTATAAGACACTTTTCACCAAAATTATGTAGAATATGGGGTTAGGCCCCACGATGGGTGCCAAATTGTAAGCATAGGAATGAGTTAAACCATCTAAACATGCTTCTACACCTCTAAATAAGACATTGCATCTAAGATTTAAGAAATTTAAACTAATTTAAACTAAAAATCTTCAGAAATCTGTCCTATTGCTCTCTAACTCTAAAGATCTCTCTAATCTACTTTGCTCTCATATTTTAGAAGCTAATTAGACCATCGAAATGACACTTAGAGAACAAGAATTCAAATTAATTCTATTCCTATATGATTAAATAATTAAAACTACTATAATGGCTGCCATGACTGCAAATGTTGAATGCTAGATGAATGTTGAATGGATGTTGGATGAATGTTCAATGCTTGAATGCTGGATGAATGCTGGATGCTTGGAAAACTTGCAGAGTAAGATTTCACATGTTGGGATCCATTTCCTGTAGCCAAAGACCTGTATTTATAGCTTTTACGGTAGCACATTTGCACAGGGATACGGGATAAGAGGCTGGGATTCAATCTGGAGAATTGAATGGCATGGGATGAGAAGATGGAGCTGATCATGGAGGATTGTTTCTCCCCATGAAAACACCAGGCAAGATGAGAGGGAAGGTGGTTGGAAGAAGATTGAGAGGACTTCCTACAGGTTTTTCCCCGAAGCTCTTCCCGTGAATGACAATAGAATTAATTATATTTTGAAAATTTAATTTTATTGGTGAGTGATAAAAGGAATATGATTTATGCATAAATTTAAATATTTTTTATTTATTTAAATTTAGCAAAAAGAGGATTCAATAATTTAATAAATCAAACTATAGAATTTGTTTATTAAA
>VDFB02252616.1:174796555-174840203 GCA_007258455.2 Sequoia sempervirens
AAATATTCTTCTAATCCAACTTTAACCTTAGTGCATCTTGAATAGATAGAAACAACCAGTGGTCTTGGCTATTTTCCTTTGAATAAATGAAAGAATCAAATAAATCTTTGCTTAATATCAATGTCATCACACAAAACACTCCTAGGACATGTCTTAGTAATGATTGGAGTTCGTTAGATTTTATTCCCTCCTTTAAGGTAGAGTACAAAATATCACAATATAAAGAGTCTTGTGTATGTATGAAACCTTGTACTAAGCAAGATGTATCTTTGTTGCAAAAGAAAGGAACATCTACCATTTATTGAGTACCTTTTCAAAGCTTCTCAAAGCTCTCTTGATATCTCTCCCTCCAAGAACATGAAATGAATTTTAACAACAAGAGTTCATGTTGTGCATATCATCAAGTTCATGGTCATTCAACTAATGAATGTAAGGATTTAAGTAATAAAATTTAATACCTTAAGGATTGTGGTGTGCTTCCTTGTGTTGATGCACCTTTTTCCTCTAATTCATACTAATTTCCATCTTATCATGTTTCTCATAATTATGTGGCATTAGTAGCTCTATGTGTCTTGATCATTTCTATTTGTGGTAGTATAATATTAAGTGCAACCATATTTATCCTTTTAGCAACATGATAGTTCTTGAAGGTTGTGCATTCTTTTCAAGGATCACCTGTTCCTCTCTTTATGCTTAAAATACCACCATAGTAAGTATGTTGACATTTTAAGTGGGGGGCATATTGTCCCCCATTAATTTTTTGCATGTTCCCTTCTTAGTGATGATAGTATACACCTCTTAGAATATGTGAACTTTCTATTCAAAGTGTATCTTCTCAATTCATGTGATGCATCTTCTTCTTGGTGACATTGTGTTTGATTTCCTTCAAGAGTGTTACCTTTCTGAGCATATGATATTCCTCTTAGTTGTAATGCTATGGATTGCATTTCCTAGGTTGTGAATCTTCTATCCTCGACTATTCCTCTCTTGGAGATGTTAGGAACAATGTTCCCTAAGAGGAGACCTTTCATGAACTAAGAAAAATCCCTTTGAACATGTCTTATCCTACTTACATTTTGTTCATGAGTGCTTATCATAGCAAAGCTTGTTAACCTTGTGAAGATCAAAGTTCACATTTTTCATGCTACGTTATCAAAGTTATTATAGGTATAAATTTAGTATGATTAGTATGATGAGAAGCCTATAGACCTAACATGAATTTATCATTGTACAGTGAGAGCTTGTAGACCTGGCATGAATTTCTCACATAGCCACTCTTTGAGGGCTCACCAAGTGGAGAACTTGAGGTTTCACTAGGTTGTGTGAGCATGCATTTTGGTTTCACTTGTAAATTTTTTTGGACAAATAGCTAAGGCTTGATCCACATTGAGTTGGAAAAATAGTTGAGGCTTGATCCACCTATTTTTGTTTTTTTTTTCTTTTAGTCTTTGACATTATATGCTTGTATATCTTGTCTTAATTCTTCATATCATACATCTTGTGTGTGTCCCTTTGTGCTTATGTTTGTTTTACATAGGATCTCAGATCCTAGGGGCTTGGTATTGAAAGGCACAAGACAACTGAGGAGGGGGGGTGAATCAATTATCACCAAACTTAAGCTCAAATCCCAAACACTTAGCAATTTCTCATCCACTTGAATGTGTTATTAAGTATGAACATGAAATAAAAATAACATAAAGAAAAATAAACTCTATAACTCAGTGATATTCCTTGGTGGAGGAATCTTAATGATAGCATCAATTTTCTAAAAGGATGGAGAGCTCCTCAGGTGGTGGCGATGCTGGTGGTGGAATTTCAAATTTTGAAAAGGAAAGATTTCTTGATGATGTTGCAGGCATTAATGGAAGATAGTTTGCTGATGGGAGAGTGATGTTAGGTGGGTCCTTTACTACAGGTAAGCATAGTGGGTCCCCTTTAGTAGCTAATGAATTTTATGGTGGGAAAGGAGCTTTGAAGGTTGTGTGTCCTATGCACTCCCCGGTGTCCTCTAAAAAAGAGATTCTTGGGACTTAAAATTTGGGGCCTAGCCCAGGTCATCTAGTGGTTGTGATGGGACTCCTGATGTTGTGGGTCTTGGGATTGATAAGAATAAAAATTATTTACTATCGAGTTTTGCTCTTAAGTGAACAAATTTTTTTGAGCTAATCCTAAAGGTAAAAGTACTTCTCCACATGTGTCGTTTATTGCTAATGCGAAGACTGGAGAGTACTCTATTTTTGTTCTGGACTATTTTGTTGACAAAAGAATGTCTAATATGGGCATGGCTTTCTTGGGTAAATTTTTTGGTCCCCGACCTCATATTAAGTTGGTGTGCAAGTTTTCTTTAAATCAGTGGAAACCTAAGGGACAAATTGATGTGGCTGCAATGGCCAAAGGTTTCTTTTCTTTCACCTTCAACTATAAAGATGATATGGTTACGATGTTTATGGATGGCCCATGGTTTATTGGTAAATCCTCTTTGATGCTTAAAAAGTGGGAACCAGGCTTCAACCCAAACTTGTGGTCTTTTTTGGTTGCTCCCATTTGAGTTTGACTTCCTGGCCTCTTGATGAAATTATGGGATGAGGAAGTGTTTAAAGGGATAGCAATCACTTTTGGATGCTTGTTGTCGATTGACCAAATGGCGACCTCTAGGAATCGGTTGGTTTATGCTATATTTTGTGTAAATGTGAAGAAATTAGTTGATTTGTATACTGTGATAAATATTAACTCTATGTTTGGGGTTTGGGAGCAAGTGGTTGAATTCGATTTGAATCCCTTTGCTTGCTTCCATTGTAAAAAATTTGGCCACTATGGCAAAAATTGTCCCCCCAAGGTGCCAAAGTAGATGACTAAACAATGGAGAGAGAAGGAGAAAGCTTCAGAATAGGATGTGGAGCTCTTGGAAAAAGGGGAGTCAACCCTATGTGAGAATGTGGAGGTTGAACCTGTGGAAATGAGCCTAGTAGTGGCTAACAAGGTTGATATTATTGAAGGGTAGGTGAACTTAGGAGAGTTGAATTAGGTTTTGGGGCAGGGAGATGAGGATAAGTCTTCCCCTATCAGTGACTCTGTGGAAACTATGGACGTAGTAAGGTATGAGGTTGTCAAGGATGATAAGACCTCTAGGAGTGATGGGGTAAGGCCTCCTCTTTCAGGGTGATTCAAGTGCAAGATGATGGTTCAAAGGTTGAGGGATTGGAGTTTTTTCCTGAAGCTAAGGACATTGGGGAGCTTGAGGATCTGGAAAACCCTCCTTTCATTCAAGTTCATGGGCACAATAGGAAAAAACCTCTCCCTCACCGAGAGTAGTGATTGAGAATAGACAAAGGTCAGATTGTGGGTCCAAGCTTCTTGGTAGAGGTCAGCCTCCTGCTAATGTTGCTAGGGAAAGGAAGATCCAAATGGACATTGCCGATGGTACACAGAGAACTCTGATGGATATGTGCTCCAAGAGCACTTCCAATAAATTCTTATGATGATCATTTCCTATAATATGAGGGGATTAAATCATCCTCACAAGCATGATCTTCTAGCTAACCTGGTAAGAGATCATTTCCTTGATATTGTGTTAATTCAAAAAACTAAAATGGGAGTGGATAAATTATCTAGGTTGAAGAATAAGTTGTTTAAGGATTGTGGGATGCATTGTTTTGATACGGTTAGGGTTTTGGGAGGGATTGTAACTTTTTGGAATCTTAGGGTACCCCAGGGGTTTGATTTTTTAAATGATTGTAATCATGTGGCTACTTCCTTTAATCATTTGCATAATAGATTCTCATGGAATCTGTCTAATATTTATACTCTGAACTATAAGAGTGCTAGAAAAATATTATGGTAGAATCTAGGCTCCTATAAAGTCATGAACCATATTGATAATTGGCTGGTTATGGGATATTTTAATACTCCTTTGCATGATGCTAACAAGATGGATGGTTCACAGATGGTGGATGAGATTATATATGATCTTATGAATCTTATTAATGATACTGCACTTCTTGATTTGGACCTGAAAGGTGCTCTTTTTACTTGGTCGAATCAAGGAGTGGGAAATTTCCTTATCTAGGTCCAACTTGACTATGCTCTTATCACCCCTGTGTGGTTGGTTCATTATTCCTACTCATTTTTTTCTTTAACTAAATTGGGATCAAATCACTTTCCTCTGGCTTTGTCTATGGATTTGTTGGGAGGCAAGAAAAACTTTCTGTTTAGATTTGAGAAAATGTGGACCTTTCATCCTAACCTAGGTAATCTGGGTAATGACTAGTAGAACATTCATGTGGATGGTTCGGCTATGTTTAGAGTTGCAAAAAATCTTGCTAATGTTAAGGATAATGTTAGAAAGTGGAACCACACTTCTTTTGGTCATATTTTTATGGAAAAAGAGAGTGTGTCTAAGGAGCTTCAGGATGTGCAACAATCTATCCAATTGTCTGGGTATGACCAGGCCTTGATTCTAAAAGAAAATATCTTGCTTTATAGATTGCATAACATTGTGGCAAAGGAGGAGGAATTCTAGAAGCAATAGTCGAGGATTATGTGGCTGAAGAGTTGGGATAGGAATACTAAGTATTTTCACCTCTCTACTCTTAAACAAAGGGCTAATAATCATATTAAATTGATCAATTTCAATCATCAAGTTTTGGAGAAGGATGTTGATTTCCAGCTTGCTTCTTCCTCTTACTTATCTCAACTACTTTTGGTGGAGGGGGAGCTTGATTTGTCCTATCAAGAGGATATTCTAAGGGATATCCCTTAGATCTTAGATTATGACATTAATAGATAGTTGGTTTGTATTCCTTTGGAGGATGAAATTTAGAGTGATGTTTTCTCTTTTGAAGGTAATAAGGCTTCAGGCTCAAATGGCTTTCCTATGTTCTTTTTTAGTCCTTTTGGGAATTATTGCTAAGGATGTTGTTGTGGATACTAAGGAGTTTTTAGGTATGGCTCCCTTCTAAAGGAATTGAGCTCTTATATTATTTTGGTTCCTAATAAGCTTGGTACTTCTTCTTTTGATGAGTGTCATGCCATCAGCTTATGTAACTCAGTTTATAAGATCTTCTCCAAGGTTTGGTGGTTAGATTGCAAAGAATTTTTCCTCTTATTATTTTTCCTCAAAAAAATATTTTTGACGATGTCAAGAAAATTTTGGATTCTATTCTCTTTGTTCATGAGAATATTCACTCTCTTACTATTAATAAGCATGTTGGTTTTATTCTAAAGCTTGATTTACTTAAAGCTTATGATAGAGTTGATTGGTGGTTTCTTTCTAAGATATTAACTTCTTTTGGTTTTGGGGAGAAAGTGGTGGCTCTTTTACTTCAGCTTATCTCTATGCCGAGATTCTCTATCATCATCAGTGGGTCCCCTTCCCCTCTCTTTGACTGTTCTAGGGGTCTAAGGCAAGGGGATCCTATATCTCCTTTTCTATTCATTATTATGGTGGAATCCTTGGGTCATCTCATCTAGAGATCTATTAACACTGGGGTTATGTATGGATTAGCCCCTTCTTCCAATAACCTTATTTTCTCTCATCAAAAATTTGTGGATGATTCTCTTATGCTTGGATAGTCGTCCATTATGGAGGCTAAGGTTGTCAAGTCTATCTTATAGAGGTATGAGGTTACTTCGGGGAAGAAGATTAGCTTGCCTAAGAGTGTTATGTTCTTTGTTAGCACTTTGATCCATAGACATACCAAAATTGCTAGAACTCTAAGGTGCCAGATTGGGTAACTTCCTACTTCTTATTTGGGCCTTCCCCTATGCTCTAAAGTTCCTGATTCTTTTTGGATGGGTATGATTGAAAAATTCAACTCTAAATTGGCAGGTTGGAAGGGAGCTCTTTTGAGCCAAGCTAGGAAATTTCAACTAATTAAATCTACTTTTCAAAATCTTCCTGTTTGTGCTCTTAGTTTTTTTCATATGCCTAGAAAATTTGTGGATACTTTGGAAGATATTAAAAAAAATTACTTTGTTCTAGGGTTGAGGATAAAAGAAGAATTCATTTCGTTGCTTGGGAAAACCCAAAAAGGCTGGTGGGCTTGGAATCCATAAAATCATAGCATTTAATATTTCCCTTCTTGGAAAGGGGGTTCTTATCTCAAGAGTTTAATCCTTCATTTGGATTTTCTCTTTAGAATTGTATGGTTAAGGCCCAATAGCTTGTGGCCAAGGGTCTCTTTTGGCAATTGGGAGATGGTAGAAATATTTTTTTCTAGGATGATAGCTGGTTTTGCAATAGGCCTCTAAAATATTAGTCATGGGATCAACCTTTCATGGATCTATGTGTGTGACAGTTTGGAAGATTGGTTGCTAACTATATCAAGGGAGGTTGTTGGAAGAAGTTGCATGAGGTGGAACCTAGTTTGGAGGTTCTGTTTGAGGCTATATCTATGGTTCATATTCCTTCTTTCCCTTCTCCAGATAAATTTGTTTAGAATCCTTCCTATAATTATAACTTCTCTATTGCTACGACTTTTCATTATAATGAATCCTTTGTTGGCCCTACTCCTTATTGGGCTTCTATTTGGTCCTCTAGATTGATTCCTAAGGTTAATATTTTTTTTCTAGCTCTTCTACTAGAAAAAAATATTAACTACTAATAACTTGGCCAAAGAGGTTTTGTGATGCCTAACAAGTGCTTTCTATGTGAAGAGGAAGTCGAAAATGCTTGTCATTTTCTAATTGGTTGCAGATATGTTAGTATGGTGTGGAACTATGTGCTCTCTCTTTGGAACTTAAGTTGGGTGTTTCCTAGTTCTATTAAAGAGTTGTGGTATCAATGGGTTAGACCCTTGTCCAATCCTTCTCTTCATATTTTTTGGTCTCTTTCTCTTCCTCACATTGCTTGGGGTGTTTGGCTTGAGTGAAACAATGAAATTCTTAGGAATTCTACTCTCCTTGCTATCTTTGTGGCTTACAAAATATGTGTTGCTATTAAATAAAAACTTCTTGCTGGGATCACTTTTCACAATGTACCAAAGATTAATCTTAGCCCCTATGATATCTCTATTACTCAAAGGTGGAAGTTTCCTCGTGATATTTCCCTCTTGGAGACTAAAGGAAAAACTTCTAGAGAAGATGTTGTTTGGAAAGCTCCTTCAGATGGCTAGGTGAAGGCTAGTTTTGATGGAGCTACTAAATGGAATTTGAGATCTGTAGGTTGTGGGGGAGTGATAAGAAACTTTAACGGTAGGCTCGTCTCTACTATGGCAATTCCTTTGGGAATCCAAAAAAACCACTATGGGGAAGCAGCTGTAGCCTATCATGGTCTCAAGTTGCAACAAATCAAAGGCTATAGAAAAGTTTGGCTAGAGGGGGACTCTTTGAATATCATTAATAGTTTGAAAATTTGTGTTCCCCCCTCTTGTACTATTGATTCTTTGATAAGGGACTCCATTGATATTCGGAAATCATTTGATGAATGTTAAATCTCTCACATTTTGAGAGAGGGTAATGGTTTAGAAGATATCTTCACTAATATTGGAGTTAGAGAGGTTAGGGAATGGGGTTTGAATGGCCCTCTCCCTATAGAGGCTATTGCAACTATTAATTATGATGGCCAATTTTAATCAACTTAAATTCTCATTATGGTTGGCGGTGTGCATGTTTTTCTTCACATGGTTGATTATTATGAGAAAGAATGATAAGCTTAATTTTAATCAATCGAATGGTATGGGGGTTAGGTGTTGTAGGGAACATAACTCTATGTTCTTTATTTTCCCTTGTTTAATTTAAATTCTCACACAAATTCTGGGTGTTCTTAGCATTGTCTTCCAGAGTTTTCATTGCATTGTGTTTAGAACCCTCAAGCTGAACATACCTTCTGCTAATTTGGGTGATATGGGTGGAGATAGAAATTTTGTGGAACCTTTATCATGTAAAGTTGTAAAGAAGAAGAAGGAGGTTTGAAAGGTGTTGGAGAAAGGAGGGTTAACTCCTTACCTAGAGAAATTGCATGGCAATAATCCTCAGGTAACAATGATTTTTGTTAAAGGATGGAATTATAGGGTGTTGAAGCTTTATTGGAAAGAGTTTGTTGTCAATGAAGAATTTATAGCTAGTATTATTGGTCTGGCTATGGATGGTATGAAATTTGTTTAGGGATAAAAAGGAGTCACAGACTACAATGTAAATTTTCTTCAAGGGAGATGAAGCTAAGAATTTGAGGACTACGCGGAGTGGAGGATATTAGAGAAGCTCTCTTAAGCCATTATGGGGAGATGTTGCAAAAGAGCTAATGCGTTTCATAAATTTGGAAGGTTTCTTATCAACAGTAAATGCATACCACTTCATCTTGCTCAATCACTTCTAGCATAAGAAGATGATTTCCTTTCCTTATTATCTCTTGATGTCTCTTGATTTGGATCTTAAAGATCACAAGAAAAACCCTAAAAATCCCATTTTTCATGTGGGGTTAATCCTTCTTATTTCTAACTATGCAAAGAATTTTGAGGTTGTTAAGCCAATTGCCACACCGAAGGGTAAATAATCCAAGCCTGTGGAGGAGTATGAGACTGCTTCTGAAGAGGAACCGACCAACAAAAAAGTAAAGAAAAGGAAATTGATTTTGGAAAACGATTCAGAGTCAGAGGAAGATGTGGACTATGTTCTAGATTCACTTGCTTCTTTGGAGGTGGGTCCCCATTCCCCTGCTACTGGAAAGCTGAAACAAAGGGAGCCATGTGCTAGCGAGGGTTATGTGACTTGTAGTGATGAGGTGGTTGTTGATTTTCCTAGTAAGGTTGCGAAGGTGAAGAATTATTTGTATGGGAAGGCTTCCTTGTTGCCCCCTGTAACCAAGTAGAAGAAGGAGCCAGAGGAGGGGAGCAATAAGAAATGAAATCTGATGACTACGAGTCAAATTTTGGAGAGAAAATTTCCTCTCACTATTGTGGGTGGCCTCTATGCTAATTATTCATTGAGTGTTAAGCTATATTTGCAGCTAAAAGGTAAGTCTGGGGATGTTGATGTTGCTATGGAGACGAAGGATGTGGATTTGGAGAGGCTAAAGAAGAGAAAGGTTGTGGCAAAAGAGATAGTGAGCTATATCCACAAAATCAAGACTTCTGTTGTTGTTGAAAAAGGTAAGGATATCCCTACTAGTAAGGATAGGGTTAGTTCCTTTGAGGAGGAAGATGCTTTGGGGAAGGGGGTTTTTAATATTGATAGAGAAGAAATGCTTGGAACTTCTCATGAGGGTTCCATTGTTTTGTTCAAACCTTTTAAATCATTTTTTCATGAAGTCAATAAAACTAATGTCAAAGTTATGGGTGTGGTGAGTAAGGATGAAAATTCCTCTCTCCAAACTTAGATAGATGAATTATTTGATTCGTTAAAAACTATGGTGGAAATTGTTATAGAGGAAACTCTCAAAATGAAACAGAATCTTGAAGGTAAAATCCTTACCCTTGAGGATCAAATGGAGAAAATTTGGGATAATGTGATAAGAGGTGGGGAGGTGCTTAAATCTATTGGTAAATTTGATTCTGGTAGTGTGATCTCTCCTATGGTTAGTTCCAAGAAGCATATAGAAAGTTCTCATTCTCAAGAGATCAGTGTTGCAGATAAGCATATGGAGGAGGAGGGTGATGCCGGGAAGGATAGGGAGAAAGGTATTGTTTTGATAACCAAGGTGAATACGGATGGACCTGGTGCCAGGACTAGGAACAAAACTAAAGCTCAGGTTGGGGCCTCTGGGAAATAATTTTCTAATGTTTTGGATGATGTACAAAAGGTTGCAACAAGCGACGTTGAGGAGATGGATATTCTAAAAAGTATGTAGTGTTGTTGGTGGGGTCCTCCTTTTTGGCTGACTTTTAACTGATGGGTCGCTATTATTGGGTTATTTTTTGCTTAATGTTGTTTTCTTAAGTTTTAGCTACTTTCTAATATAAAGGGTTCTTGGCCCCTTCAAAATCCACATTTTACCTCTAATAAAAAACATAGGGAACACTAGATTTAAGTGGAAAACCCAATGAGGGAAAAACCATGGTGAGGATTAACTCATAATATAAAGTAATAACAAAAACTAAATATAAGAGGCTCACTGCCAAGGGATCACTGCCTAGATATAAAGGTTCACTACCTATAGAAATGACTCATTATCCAATAGAGAGGCTTACTGCCTATAGATACAAAAAATGACAAAAAGATCCACCACAACAAATTACACATGTTCACAACCTTGATCAGAAGAATTTTAGACAACGTCAGCTCACTATTTTTAGGAATTTAACACATTAAAGTATTGTTTCCTCAATTCACTTTCATATAACTCTTCTTTCCAAACTTGTCTTGCTTGATTCATTCACAATATCTTGAATTGTATTTATACCCTCTTCAAACTTAGAAACTTTCTTCAAGATTAGATGCAAACACTTCATTTCATATATTCAAATTAGGTCAGCAACTCATCATTCCCACAATGGAAAGGAATGGGATTGGACCAAACTAACACTTAACCAAGACCAAAAATGATGTCTTGGATCAAACAAATGGTTCCTCAATTAATTATTTAATCCTTTGTATGAAGTGTAAACACTAGGTCAGCCAAACCTAATGAAAATACAAATGAACTTTGAAGTACATGCTTCCCAATAAGAAGATAACATGCAAATGATGTAACACACTTCACCATGCACAAGAACACATATCAGATGCCTTTAGATACATTTGTAGAAAATGCAACAAACTTCATAAATAAAATACCTTCCAGCAGTCCATTTGTACTGAACGAACACACACATCTCTAAAACTTGTCTTCTAGAGCACAAAACTATGAACAATTTTTCTAGAACATAGAAAACACCTTTACTAGATTTCTACCAAATCCACAAGATCTGAGATAAACCAACTAAGGACTACAGAGAAAAAAAAATTCTCCCAGTCATAGAAAAACAACTCTGCCAAACTAGTTCACACACCGGTGAACACAACTTTCACTCTTCAACAAACTAGAAGCTACAAAATAGGAGATATCACCAAAAAAATCCCATAAACCACACTTCAGATATGCATTGGTATAGGATCAACATAGAATAAATGTGGAGCACATACCGAAGTACATTTAAACACACACAATTTTATCTTCATTATTTATTAATTTTCTTAAAATCACTTGGTAAAAAATCATATCAACACACTTGCAACATCATAAAGATAGCTCCATGTACTCACAACATCTCAATAGCATCTCAACTATACATGCACAACCTCAAAAAGTCTATACTTTGTTGAAATCAATGAAAAAATTAATGAAAACACCACCAAACTTACTAAAACTTACAACAATCTCCCCCTTCGTCATTGATAGCAACACATTATGTGAGAAAACACCAAAGATAAACTCTCCTTTATTTTCCAGATTAGACAACCTACACAACATTCATACACTCTCAATATTCTTGGAAAAGACCATCTCTTCCTCTTCTACTATTTTTCACATGACTCTTTCTCCCCCTTTGAAATCAATGGCAAAGACCAAAATCTATGATCACTCCCCCTTACAACTGCACCCATGCAACTTATACTGCAACAATGAAAATTTCTACCACCCCTACGGAGTAGACCCATTCATCAGTCTAGATAAATGAAGAATTTGTAGATCCACTAGACTGATGCACCTCCATGTACACCTAGTTTGAAGAAGGAGGTCCAATGACCCCCAACTTCTTCCTGAGATACTCAAAAGTATCCTTCGGAAGAGCCTTGGTAAATATATCTACAATCTAATCCTTTGTAGACACATACTCCAACCTGACTTCATTCCTTAATAATTTTTCTCTTAAAGGAAATGATATCTGATAGATATATGTTTTTTCCTTGAATGCATTACTAATTCTTTGAAAATTTTATAAAACTTGTGTTATCATAGAAGATAGGTATAGGATCATCAAATATCACTGCTATATCCTTCAATGTTTGCTTCATCCACAAAGCCTATGTGTAGCAAGATGTTGTAGCAATATACTTTGCTTGTGCAGTGGATAAAGAAACCAAATCATGTTTCTTACTTAGCCATGAAACCAATCTTCCTCCAAGAAAGAAAGCACCTCCACTAGTACTCTTTCAGTCATCCACACAACCAACCCAATCTACATCAGTGAATGAACTCAAGGTAAATTCAGTATAATTAGGATACCATAAGCCATAATTTGGAGTGCCTTTAAGCTATCTAGATATTCTCTTCACAACTGTAACATGTGCTTCTTTCAGTTTTGCTTGAAATATGGCAACTAAACATACTGCATGCATAATATCTAGTCTAGTAGTAGTAAGATATGGTAGTCCACTAACCATAGATTTGTACTTGTTTTCATTAGCTTTAGTAGATTCATCATCTTTACTCAGCTTACATTCGGTCACCATAGGATTGTACTAACCAGTTTGGAGTCATCCATTCCAAAATTCTTCAACAATTCTTTGACATACTTCGATTTTGAAATGAATATCCCCTTATCAGTTTTATTCAATTGAAGACAAAGACAAAAATTCAACTCACCAATCATGGACATTTCAAGTTATTTTTACATTTACTCTACAAATCTCTTACACATACTTTCATTTGCTCCAAAGTTGCTATCATCAACATACACTACCACTATCAAAATTTAATTTCCTTCCACCTTGAAATAAAGATTGATGTATGTAGAGCCCTTACTGATTTTTTTCTATGTCAAATATCTATCCAGTCTAGCATACCATGCTCTAAGAGCTTGTTTTACTCCATACAATTCCTTTTTCAACTTACAAACCATATCCAGTTTATCAGATAATTGAAATCCCTCAAGTTGTTCCATGTACACCTCTTCTTCCAATTCTCATTCAGGAATGTAGACTTGACATCCATTTGATATACCTTCAAATCTTTACTACACATTTTTCCAACACTCAAAATATTATGCCTTAAGCCCTTAACATAATAGACATCATCAGTGATGTGTATTCCATCAAAACTAATTGTTCCTTTCCCAACAATCTTAGCTCTACAATCATCTCGAAACATGACTAATCCACCATCATACTTTTTGAGTTTAGTGGACTTACTTTTATCTCCAGTCATGTGATTAGAAAAACCACTATCAATCACCCAATAGTCTTCATCTTGTCTAGAATGAAAGGCAGTAACTAGAGTACCTTCCATATCATCCTTCATATTCTCCAAACCACTTTCCCTTGCACATATTACATAGTTAGCAGACACAAATTTATTCTCCAAGGCTAAAAACAAGCACTCACTATCATCACCCTAAAAATAAGATTTATCATCATAGATTCCAACTTCTTCTCTAACATAATAAAACTTCTTTAATTTATCATCCTTTCTGTTTTTATTATAGTATCTATTCTTCTTATGTACAACTCTATCTAGACATATCGAAGCATAATGACCAATATTACCACAATTGAAATATTTAAAGGACAACATACATTGGGAAGGGGTTCGAGTGTTCCCCTAGGGGTTCGTACAAACCTCCCTTATCCCTCATCACCCCTGAGACACAAAAAATCCCTAAATTTTGGCACTTTGGAGCTCAAGTTGAGCATGAAAATGTAGGAATATTCACAAACCCAACTGAAATAAAGTAGTCCTCAGAATGAGCTATCCAACAAATATAATTTTAATATGTTTTGGTTTTATTATGTATTTTTTTTTTAGTTTTATTAAACATAGGTTTTCCATTGAAAATGAAGGTCTATGTTTTTCACATGTGGAAAAATAGTAGATTATAAAAAACAATTGAAAAATATAAGTGCACCCGATATTGAAGTCCTTGATCCAACAAAAAAATTGAATTTTGATAGATACAAAAAAAGTTATGCATTATACGGTCACGCTATGTTTGAATTGTAATTGGTTTGACTTTGAAACTTGATTCAAGAAAACATATTCAATAAAAAACTATCTAACCAAGTGGAAGCACTAGATATCAGAGTTACACATATAAAGTTAAAAGAGTTAAAATTTTATTCTTCATGGAAAAAAGTTGTGTTATACGGTGTGTGTCACTTTTTAAAAAATGTTGTTTTCCGAAAGAAACTAGTTTTCCTGGGAGATGGAAAAGAAGTACAATCTAATTCCAAAATTTTGAAAAAAATATTTTTAGAATCTACAGACAAAATGTGATGAGACTCTAGTTTGTATCATCTTTAGATTCCTCACGATTTAGCCGCTATAGGTGCCCGAATGTGAAGATTTAGTTAAAAATAATTTTAGTGTCCAGTCTGGCCAAAATTTGTAACCCACTATTGTGGGATCACCCAAGGTGCAAGATAACTTAGACAGGGGGTGAATCAGTTATCACAAAACTTAAATTCAAATCTCAAATACTTATCAATTTCTCATCCACTTAGTTCTATTATTAAGTATGAACATGAAATGCTAATAACAGAAAGCAATATCAACGCAAGAAACACCAGATTTATGTGGAAATCCCAATGAGGGAAAAACCACAGTGAGGATTAACTCACAATATAAAATAATAGAAAGAATTGAATATAAGAGACTCACTACCCAGATACAAAGGTTCACTTCCTACAGAAAGGACTCACTGTCGAACATGGAGGCTCACTACCTACAGATACAAAAGATAACAAAAAGATCCACCACAACAGATTACACACATTCAAAGCCTTGATTAGAAGAATTGTAGACATCGTCATCTCACTAGTTTCGAGAATATAACACATTAAAGTATTTCTACCTCAGTTCACTTTCACACAAATCTACTTTTTGAACCTAGCTTGCTTAATTCATTCACAATATCTCAACTTGTATTTATACCCTCTTCAACATTAGAAACTTTCTCCAAGGTTGGCTACACATGCTTCATCTCATAAATTCAAATTAGGTTAGTAACTCAAAATTCCCACAATGGAAAGGAATGGGAGTGGACCAAACCAACACTTAATGAAGACCCAAAATGATGTCTCAGATCAAACACATGCTTCCTCAATTAATTCTTTAATCCTTCATATGAAGTGGAAACACCGAGTCGGCCAAACCTAATGAAAACACAAATGAACTTGGAAGTAAATTCTTCCCAAGAAGAGGATAACATGTGGATGATGTAACAAACATCACCTATGGCATAGATTTTAGGAACCCTAAATGCTTAACTCTATTCCTAGGGTTTTCCACCTAGAAAGAGAGAGATTTATGGTTCCTAAAATGATTATGAACATTCAAGTAAGGATGTGTATAGTATGATGTTACGTAAATGAACTAATCTAAGTGTAATTGATTGATTAAAATGATCTAGAATGAATGCAAAGATGCAATTTATGTTATGTTTGAAAACATTGTGTGATATGCGAACAACTATGAAATATAAAGAAATTGAAAGAAATATGTAGAACAAAAAGTGCAAGGTCAAATATGAGTGCACCTGGATCATGTGTGAGCTTTTTGGAGTGTCTAGAATTCTGATGAAATTTTTTGATTTTTCATAGTGGGACTCATCTGCCAAGGGTGCAAATCAGTCCAACTATTGAAAAAGTGTTGGGAGCTGATTTCTGATAGCCAAGAGTTGATTTCTGACAAAATGCAGATTTCTAGATTTCAAGTGGGGATCATTTGCCAAGGGTGGTGAATCAGTCCTCCCCAAGACTTCTGAAAAGTCAAAGTTCAACATTGCTACTCTAGATCTAGTAATGACTAGATGTATGGTTGTCGGGGTCAATTCTGTAGAAAACAAGCTGAAATTCACTCAAATTGCTTGAATAGATGATGAATTTATTTGAAGATCCTAGTTGACTTGAAATCCACTTTTCAACACCTTTAAACCTATCAAATCTACAAAACAAAGTTGCAAACAAACATGCACAAAGGGGAAAAATGTTGGGGGATTAGTGAATAGGGGTGCCTTAGTCAAACCCCACTTTGGTAATCAAACCCAATAGAAATGAATGAAATGTAAAGGAGATGATAAATGAATAACATGCAAGTATTTTAAACTTTCCAAATCCTTGATCTTGTAAATCTAAAGTGATGTTAATGGCTGCTCCAAAGTGCTTGAAAGTGCTTGAGTTGATCCAAGATGCTTGAGTGCTTGAAAATTACTTGAATTATGAATGCTTGAATGAATGAGTGAATGGGAGATCTAAAATGAGGTTAAAATCACATATTTATACACATCTTGTTCCTTACTATCCGTTCATACCTCATCGCAGGCCAACATGAAGTGAGTTTGAGTAAAGTCCTAAAATAAATTTTGAAAAACTTTGAATTTAGGGCCAAGGGGGACTCATTCGCCACCCTTGGCGAATGAGTCCCACATGTGACCCACAACCAAGTGTTAGAAATAAAGTTGTGTTTAATGTTGTTTGTCGAGATAGAACCCAAAAATACACTTAATATAAGCATATGAGGGCATAAAGAGATAAAATAAGGCATGAGAAAGGTGTAAATAGTGAAAATATGCCAAGAAAAGAATGAAATCTTGTTACAATACTTTACAACACTTCTACATAGGACTTGTTAATGTGTAAAAAGGTGGTTTTTAGGTGAATTTCATTAATTAGAGTCTAGAATAATGTAGAAATGTCTTACAACACTTCACAACACCTTCACAAGATGTTGTTCTTTGAGTTTTAGCACCAAAATAAGCATGTTCAAGCCAAGATGCATCATAAAATCAAAGCAACGTAGCTCTAACACTGTGAAACAAGATTTAAAAGACCATGAAAATGAAAAGGGGCCATTTTTTTATGACACATCACCATGAATGAGAACACATCTTAGATACCTTTAGATACATCCACAGAAAATGTAACAACCTTCATACACAAAATACCTTCCATTAGTCCATCCAGACTAAAAAACAAACACAACAACTCTAAAAATCATCTTCTGGGGCACCAAACCATTAACACTTTTCCATAACTCAAATAACACCTTTATAAGCTTTCTACTAGATCCATGAGATCTGAGACAAATCAGCTAAGGATTGCAGAGAAAAAATGTTTCTTCCAGTCACAAACAAAGAACTCTGCCAGACCAGTTCACACACCGGTGAACACAACTTTCACTCTTCATTAGACCAAAAGCTACAAACTGGGAGATATTGTAATACCCCACCTCATATGTACTTAATACAACCATAATTTGTTCTATGTTCTTCTTAAATTGATGATCAAGTATGTTGTGGATAATAAATAAGGTGATCTCTTGGCAATATTCTTGCATATCATTTTGATATTTTATTCTATTGTCACTACCATGAAGGTGGATCACACTAATATACCATGAAATGAAAATTGAGATTCAAAATGGATTAAATTATATAGTTAAAGCTTAGAATGTTCAGCTAACAAATTAATGTGATACATAATTGATACTTACAAGCATGTTGGTAATGTGCAGGAAGGAAATGGTGTTAGCATGAGAAGGGAGAACCATCAAGAATGAATCAAAAGACTACTTCATGAGGATATAAATTTGACCCCATTCGGGGCCTAGAAACAAGTGAATTTTATCTATTGTAGGAATAAGGTTGTGAGGGAATTTAGTTAGGATTCATGTGAGCTGTAAGTGGGGATTAGGTCTTGGAAACCCTTATCTAAGTTGGGAACTCGGATAGAACCTTGAGTGGGCTTTTGATAAGAGTTGTTGGTCAAATTTTTGGGTTAGGGTGCAAAAAATAAACCCTCTAGGGTCTATACCATAGTGGTAGGGGTCAAGTGGGCATACAATAGTGCTCCTATAACATGATTTGACCTTTGAAAAGCTCTCATAATGGAGAGTGACGAATTTTGAGAAGAGGATGGGGCGGAAAGATGGAGTGGTTGTCCAATTGCATGTTATCATTAATGGGGGAACGAACCTTCATTGATGGGGAGAGGTACACTCCACACCTTCCCATCCAAGAGTTACAATTTGTGAAACTTCTATATATTTTGGAGAGGGAGAAGGAGTGCGGTGTTACCCACTTCTCCTCTTGGAGAACTTCAATGGAGATGGTAGAAAGAATGAGAAGGGGATAGGATTCCACCTCCTTGGGAAGATAGTGATTCAAAATGGCTTGGCTTGGAGAGGAAATATGGATAAAAGAGTTCAGACCCTTCACCTAAAAGAAAAAAGATAAGTTCTTCCTATTTTCATTTACCCTCATTTATTGATAATAAGAAGGTGACATAGTGTATGGATCATAGTTGAAAATGGAAAGTAGAAAACTAGATCCATAGAATTTGTGCTATGCTAGCTTATCCCTTGAAAAAAATGAGAAAAGACTCAATTTATCATCATGGAGCTAAAAGAATTCCTTGCTTGGGGGTATGGCTAGAGTCCACGAGGCTCCATGACGCCATTATCGTAGGGTGGAGAGCAAGAAATTCTACTATAGTTTGTCATCTACTTCATTTATGGAAAATATTGTAGAGAAGGATTAAGGTAAATAGTATTTGTTGTAAAGTAAAACAATGCAAGAGCAATCATTTTGGTGTTATTTTAATAATATAAAGGATAGTATTTTGTTGAAAAATAGAATATTGAGATGAGAAGGGTTATTTGGTATGCTGACCAGAAACTGTCCATGTTATTTGTGATATTGATTCTTTTTGTATATTGTTGCATTGATGAAACTGATTAAAAATGAAAACTAAAGTTCCCTTTACTATATTTTGTGGTTGGAAAGAAGAGGGTGTTGAGCTAAATGAATGGATAGTTTTCCTTTCTTGCTAAGAATAAATATATACATAAAAATATGTATTCATTACATATGTTGTTTATATGTTGTGTGTTTAAATATAGAACATAATTAGTTTTAAAAAGAAAGGAAAAACAAGAATAGTTCAAATGATATAAATAATCATATATAAATTCATCTAAGGTATATGTAAATACATTCTATTGGTATAATATAATGTAATTGCTATCATTTCTAAACACAACATACACCTAGATTCTAAAAGATAAAGGGTTTTCTTTGAAACATGTATTTTTTTCTTTTTTTTTGGCACACAACCTGTGCTTGCACAGGACTTGGGCACCCTAAGAGAGGGGGATCGCCCAAGAGGTCATGGCCTCTCACCAACCACAACCTGTAGAGAGGTCGTGGGCTCCTTTGGAGGCTGTTGGACCCACCTCATCCATCATCTATTCTACCCTGTGTGGGTGTCATTAAAACAGTCAACTGTTAAACCAAAGATATTCAACCCTTGATGTTAACATGTTTAGTTTTTTTTTTTTTAAATACAAAAGTTGCAAAATGATAATAGGGGTATTTAAAAAAAATTAAGGGTATAAACTCTGCATGTTTTAGCATCGCCAGGGATAAACTTGGAATCCGCATTTCAACTTATAACTGGTTGTACACAGGGAAAAACAAAATAATTTGCAAACAAGAGTATATGCATTTGTTCACCTCCGGGTTTGTGTATGACAGGATTAAAACTTAAGCCAGTGCACCATGACCAGAGTGGCTTGCAATAATGATAAAAAAAATAGATAAATAGAAAAAGAAAGAATGAAGAAGTCGTCAACCATAACACTAACAAGCACAACCAACGGTAGATCAAAAATAACTAAATATACATTCATTCCTTGCTACTTGGTATCTCCTAGGTCGAGAGCACCCTTGGAAGTGGACGATAAATGAATGAATCAAATCAGTAATAAAATAGTTAAGACGAATTTGAGTGCAAGTGATCACAACTACCCTCGAAAACTCCTCCTTCTGCAATGCTGCACACTGGGCTCTACTGTGAGGAGCTAAAGAAAATATTCTCCAACAAACTAATCAAATCAAACTGAAAGGAAACCCTGAAATATAGCAGCAAAATGATATCGCTTAGGGATTAGCATATTAATTATTATAATAGTCTGAATCAGTGTAATAGGAAGGCTGTCAACGGAAAGGAAGACCGTTCTACCCCAAAAGAAGAAATAGTGTACAATTATTTATATTCTTCCTAATCCATCGAGCCACTCATAAATGTTTCTATTTATGCTTCCTTTAAATCTAGTAACATTTTATAATACATCATAGATAACAAGAAAAATAAAATAAAAAAATATGAGTACAAAAATTGTGCTATTTACTTATAGTAATGGTAATATTTTATTATTAGCAACTACCGATACATTGTTGTGAGGTTGTAATGGTAGTTTAGTGTAAGCAAAGGATTGTTGCAAGTTGATCCTTGCCGGTTGGTCATTATTTTCAGCTTACCCCAACCTGACTGTGTGTATTCAAAGGACTAATAAATGTTCACCCATTCTCGCAGTTGTAGTTCATTCCTTTCCCCATCATTCAATCAAAGAAATAAATCTAAAATTGAAACTGCATGGGAAAGTAACTCATCCCAGGATAAATGCGTTGCAGTATAGCCTAGAACATTGCATACGCCACCCCTAGGTGTCAGAATAGTTTTAAGCAAGTGTAAAAGCAATAGGTTTTAGAGTTGTTGACTCTTAATCTCAAGGCAAGATAGCGGCTGACTGTACTCAAAAATATTAACTGCATGACAAGTTTTCTAGTAGGTGTTAGGTAGAGAAAATATGGCGTATGGCATGTGCCTTCTATGATGGCGTGCGTATTATGTTCGACTAGATACTTCTGAAAACTGCTTGAAGGCTGTTATGATCTCTCATTGATTGCACACCTAATACTGATTACCATTCAAATGCAACTCATCATAGCTGTCACACCATCTTGACCATTCATCTGAACTTCTTATTGTCACCAACTCTGTCGAATGTCTCTCAATACTTTGACTATTGCACCGAATACATAAACAATATAATTCAACCAAGCTCAATCTAAAATCTGCATCAAAAACAGAAAAAAAACTGTTGCCATATTACCTTGATCAAAATTTCATTGTTCAAGTTAAATTATTTATCTTGAGAATGGAGTTTCCATTCTGGCACCATGAATAGTCCTTAGTCAATGTTTTTTTTTTTCTCTATGTGACGGCTGGGAAGAACGTTTCCCCCAAATTTCACATCAACAATAAAAGACCACGACCTTGGGCGATTACACAGCATCATGCTTTGCAAAATCAATCTGTTGTGATCTTTGTGTAACTATGATCGTATTGAATCAAATATCGTAGCTGTAGTAGTGGAGTGTACTAAGGTAAGGTAAACAGATACCTGAAAGATAATGGCATTAAAGTCAGTTTTATTAGGTCCACTTGCAAATATCCCACTGGATATGCCTCTATATTAATCGGAAATATATATTTAATAATGCTTGATTAGGGAGAAGCGAAGAATAGTCATCTCAATATTAATTACGATAACTCTATCCATTGCTAGATTTTGTGAAAAAAAGGTTTCCATCTTAATTTAGTCACTGGTGGTAGAATTATATCAAATGGATGTGAATAGCACTACTCCATTTATATTGGCGTTTCCTTGGAATAAGGAACGACTCTAAGCCATAGTAGGTAGTGATGTGAAAAATAAAAGATAAAGTTTCCTTAACATTATTCATATTTCTAACCTTAACTTTTTTGGAAACTTCACGTCTAATCCATGTTTAAAGATCCCTTAAATAAAGGAAGGGAGAATATATCTCTTCCTTTACTTAGCTTTTATTTTTAAAGGAGAGAATAAATTAATAAGAGTATATGTAAAGAAAATCACATAGAATAGGAGTTACTACATTTTCTTTAGAAAAAAAAGGGATTTCTTTTGTTATTTTAAGTTTCTTTTTTTTGAGTAAAATTATATAGAAAAATAATATATTAGGAAGGAAGTGGTAATTTGTATTATTATAATTTTTAATTTTTTTCTTAAAGTGCATAGGGTATATATTTAAAGGGTATATATATGCATATAGAAGTTATGTATTTTCCTTTATATATACAAGAAGGTAAATAAACAAATAAATAATAATAGTCAAGGAAAAATAATAAAATAGTAATAATTTACCACATCTTTAGGATTGAAGGGTGTGAGAATCAATAATCATTTTAGTAGTAGTATTAGGAGTAGTGTTAGAGAAAATGTCAGGCAGTGTTATGGTCGGCAAGAAAACACTTATGAGTTTTGAATTGATTATTAGAATTATAGTTTTTGTGATAATTATTACACAAATGTAGATATGTAGCATTAACAACAGTGGAATGTTAACATTGCCATAGTCTTAATTAATGACATTGATAATTAGGTCGGAAGTAACATGGATGTCAACGTCTAATCTTAGACTTGCATGGAGAAGTAAAAGTGAACATAGTAATGTCTGGTAAAACTTTCAGTGAGTGTTTTGTAACCATTCTTTAAAAAAAAATTGTTGGGTTTTCTTGAAGGAAATTTTATGGCATGACATATATCACTAACAAATGCCCATAAACCACACTTCAAATCTACACATGCATAGAATCAACATAGATGAGATGTGAAGCACATACCAGAGCACATTCTGAACACACAGACAATACTATCTTCACTATGTATTAATGTAACTAAGGTTTAATTTCGGATTAGATTCAAGTTATCAAATCAAAGTAAAAGATTAAAACCCAAAGTCCTATCGAGTACAAAGGAAATTAAATAATAAAACAGTTATACCTGTTTCTCGAAACTTCCATGATTACCTCCATAGTACCTTCTTACTTGTTGGATGAAGTTTTGTCCTCAGATCCATCGTGCAAGCAATCTGCAAATGTCTAAGTCCTACACCAAGCTTTGAAGGATTTATGCAATGTCTAAATGCCTATGCCTAAAATCCTATGATTGACAATGCCTAAACAATGCTAAGACTTGATCAAATAAAGATAATAATTGCCATGAGAAGCCTAACTGTAATACACCTATAATATGTCTACTTGTGTGTGCGTAATCAAAAAGTGAGAGGAAAATGACATTTTATAGAAAATGTCATTTTGAATGGACGGACAAGATCAAATTCTACGAAAGACCTAAAATGAGAGGTCCAGATTAAATATGAGAATCCCTAATCAGGGTTAGGGCAAAATCCTTAGTCGAACGGTTAGAATAATATCTTAGATAATCAGATCGACGGTGGAGAATAAATGAGATAAATTAATTAAAGAAATAAAGATTTTTGAAAAATCAAGAAGATAAGATTGCCTAATTTGTGAGATTCGAAAAAATCAAGAAGATAAGATTTGGACTAAAGATTAGATTTGGAAAATCAAGAATCTACCCGATTACTTGATTTTTGGAAGAATAATATCTTTTGAATTTAATTAATTCAAAATAATGATTTTAGGTGACAAGTAAATAATCTTTTTCAGATTATTTACTAAACAGAGTGAAGGTTAATTAAATGAAATCATTTTAAATATTTTCATTTATTTAAAATGAGAGAGAAAAGTGAAATTAGTAATTAAATAATGAAAAATAATTATTTAATTTGGAAGATAAGAATGAATAATTAAATAAATTAATAAATTTATTTAATTGCAATTAGTGACATATCAAATAAATAAATGAAATTCATTTATTTAATAATCAAGAAAAATTAAATGCAGAAAGGTAATTAAATAAATTAAGAAATTTATTTAATTAAGGGAGGACTTAGACAATTAATGACGTATTTAATAAATAAATTTATTTATTTATTTAATAATCATGAAGAATAAAAGGACATGCATTAATTAAATAATTATGAATTATTTAATCAATAGTCGAATGTGGACCAAGGACATAATTAAATGTCATAATTATGCTAGGACGAAAGTGGTAAAAATGAAGCTTGCAGGCCTAGGTCATTTTCAGGTGTCTACATTTTGCCCCTCTTTGTCATAATGTCGCTTGTCATATTGTGACAAAGAAAATAAGTCAAAAATATGCCCTAATGCAAAATAAGATGAGGAAGAATGACGAGGAGGGTTGCAGTATGCCCCCTCGAGAGGACAGATAGGTTCTAAGAACATGGGTGTGCTCTCAAAATTGATGAGAAGACTAGAATATGAAGAGACAAAGAAATGCTAGTGCAAAAGATATGGATGATAATATGGATGCAATGCTTATACGAGATGAGTGAGAGAAGATGACAAGACTGATGAGAGAAGATGACCAAACCAAAAAGGAGAAGACATGAGATTGACAGAGATGCATGCTAATTCCTAGACCAAATCCTTCAACACTTTACTGTAGGACTTTAATATTTATTGCTCTTAATTATTATTGGGAAAACTGTTGTAATGGCCAACAAACACCAGGATATGACATAGATCAAGGTGTGCAAGGTCGTACCATTATGTAAGACAAACAGTCACAAAAAAGGATGATCATGACTCATACTAAGAGCGTGACTGCCCCAGTCTTTTTGTCATAGTCAACCACAAGAAGAAAAAGACAAGGACAAATCATGAAACGTCGTTGCTTCTCTAAATCCTATTTCTAGGACATCCTTGAGAAACTAGCGGCATGATTGTCAAAATACAAAAATAGAGCCCTTACCATGATATGTCATTATTTTTCTAAATCTCTGAATTAGAACCTCGCTGAGAAACTAGTAGTCATGCATGCCACTCATCATGTTACGTCGTTGCTTCTCTAAATCCTGCTTAGTGGGATCTCACTGAAAAACTAATAACATGATAAAAACCAAAAGACAATCGTCAAGTGTTTGCTAAGTGCATCTAGATATCCATTGTTCTGATGTCAAGATGTCTGGTTTAATAGTGTCGAGATATCAAAATGTTTAAAGTTTTGATGATCTTTGAAAAATGTCAAGAATTGGTGAATTCAGGAAGGAGACATCCTGAATCATGCCGATGTTGAGAGGATTTGATCCCTAATAGTCGTAAGGGGTCCCTCGAAATGATGACAATTCCTAGGAAGGACACATCCTAAGGCATAGATGACAGAGTTGGTTCTTTAGAAGGACACATCTGAAGAATACTAATGTAATGTCATGAAGAGTGATCTTTAGATGTCAAGAGGATCACTCAAAATGTCAAATGACAATGACGATGCCTAGGAAAGACCCATCCTAAGGCATAGATGACAAAGGTTATCGTTCAAAAGGACACATCTAAAGATTAACCAAGGGTTGACAGTGTTGACAGGTTATAGTGATTTGACTTGTTTTGACCAAGTTTGACTTGTGTTGACCAGATGTCGCTATTGTCATAATAATATGTGCCAGTGAGATTTGTCATGTTGTGGTGAATGATTGCTAGAATTTGTTGGATGAGTTTCTTTTGTTTGGGAGAGACTTGTGTTGTCTTGAAGACTTTTTGATGTGTGTGCCAGTGTGATGCCATGAACCCTAATGGACTGACCTAGTGCGGCCTCAGGGGCTCATCAATAGATGGCCTTGCCTATGTCATACACTCAGAGACCTCGTAGTTTGACATGACCAATGACCTTGTCTTGATGACCAAAGATTGCCACATGATTTTATTTTGACAAGCCTAAAAGGACTGACCTAATGTCTCGAGGACTCAAATGTGAGTCTTGCCTACATAGCAAGTGTGTAGAGACAACGTAGTTCAGAAAAAGACTGACTTGACATGACTGACTTTGATAGGAGATGACAGTGCGTTTGTGTTCTTCGAGCAGTCTGATGTTTTGTTTGTGGTTTTTTTAGGACGTTTTATGATTTTTAGGTATTTGTTCATGACATTTTGTGATGTTTTATCTTTTTTCAGGACTTTTTATGATGTTTTTGTCTTTTTTCAAGACTTTTTATGATGTTTTTGTCTTTTTCAAGACTTTTTACCAATGTTTTTGTCTTTTTTCAAGACTTTTTGCCAATGTTTTTGTCTTTTTTTTTTCGACTTTTGCCAATGTTTTTTGTCCTTTTTAGGACTTTTTTCCAATGTTTTTTGTCCTTTTTTTTTAGGACTTTTTGCCAATGTTTTTGTCTTCTTTTTTTTCAGGACTTTTTGCCAATGTTTTTGTCTTTTTTCAGGATTTTTTGTCAAGATCATGTACGACATCCACTACAGTTTTATGATAAATGTTTTGCCCCCAGTCAGGTCCAAGACTTAGTCATTTGTAAGGAATATGGATGGGATGTTGCTGGTTTACTAGATGGACAATCATCAGGACTTGATGTCAATCGTTTATCCACTATGACAGGTAAGGTAGGATGTGGTAGTGATTTGTGTAATAATGGCAGAAATAACTTTCATCCTAGGCCAAGTTAGACAAAATGACAGTAGATGGCAAAGCAATGATTGATTACGCATGGCGCCTGTTTGCCAGGTTTTCACCATAGTACTTGTCCAAAGCGCCTATTTGCTAGGTTTTCACTATTGAACGAATCATTTTTTTCTTTACCATTTTCATGATTTTTTAATTTTTTTGGTGTCACCAAGACACCTGTTCGCTAGGTTTTCATCAAGGCAACGTTGTTTTATCATTTATCAATTTTTTTTTGCATTTTACAATTTTCAACTCAATCCTCTGATGCTATGCGTAGAACCATTAAAGATGTAAACTGTTGATGGGCTCTGTCAATTATTCTCCATCTAGAGTTGCCAGCTAATAAGCTCCAGAACCAAAAGAAGATATGATAATGTAGGGACCCAGCCAGTTTGGTTCAAATTTTCCTAGCTTTTCTCTTTCAGCTTGGTTCTTGGGGTTCTACATGAGAACTAGGTCGCCAATGTCAAACTTTCTGACCATAACCTTTTTATTGTAGCTGTGACAGAGGCGGTTCTGATATGCTTGGAGATGGTTTAGTGAATTTTTCCTTCTTTCTTCTAGCATTTCTAGCTCATGCAAGAGTGATTGTCGGTACTCCTCTTCATTGGTTAAACCCTTCAGGGAGACTCGTAGTGAAGTAATTTTGACCTCAATGGGTAAGATGGCTTTAGTGCCAAAGACTAGGGAAAATGGAGTGGCTCCTGTAGGCGTACGAATACTAGTTCGGTAAGCCCACAAAGCAGGGTTGAGTTGTATGTGTCAGTCGCGGCCAGCGTCATTGACAGTCTTCTTTAGAATTTTGACAATGGTTTTATTTGATGCCTCAGCTTGGCCATTTCCTTGTGGGTAGTATGGAGATGAAAAATTGTGTTGAATATGAAATTGATCACATAATTCACGTACGTCTTGGTTTTTAAATGGACATATGTTGTCAGTGATGATGGATTACAGAAGGCCATACCGGAAAAAGATGTAGTTAAGGATGAACTTAGATATTTGCTTTCTGGTAATATATGTCAATGGGATGGCTTCAATCCACTTCGTAAAATACTCGGTGGCGGTGATGATAAACTTATGGCCATTGGATGAGGTTGGATGAATCTTACCCATGAGGTCGAGTCCCCATTGAGCGAAGGGCCAAGGAGAAATGATCAGCTGAAGTTCTTGTGCTGGAGCATGAACCAAATCACTATGAACCTGACATTTGCGACAAGTCTTGACATATTCAATTGCATCCTTTTCCATAGTTGGCCAATAATACCCAAGTCTCGTTACTTTCTTAGCTAGAGTAGGACCACTCGAATGAGACCCACATATACTGTCGTGCACTTCTTGTAAGGTCGTACATGCTTCGTCAGTGTCAAGACATCTAAGGAGGGTATCGTCGAAACTGTGGCGGTAAAGGGTGTCACTGACAATGGCATACTTCGCCGATTTCCTAATGAAGGACTTCCTTTGGTTATTAGACAGGTTCAGTAGAAGGGTTTGAGATTTTAGGTAGTCATAAATGTCCTGATACCAGGGAGAATTGGGACCAACAAGTTCACAAACCATTTTTTATTCTAGGATATCATATGCTGGCATCAAAAGCTGTTCTACTAAGAACTCAAATTATGACACATTTTTAGGGATGTCTAAGAAAGAACTAATAGTAGCCAATGCATCAGCTACCTTATTCTATGCCCTGGGGATTTGTTCAAAAGAAATCAATTGGAAGTATGTCAGAAAACTATCCACCATCCTCTTGTAAGGAAGTAACTTCTCATCCTTTGTTTCATAGTCATCATTCACTTGGTTGATAACGAGCTGGGAATGCCCGAATACAAGCAGCATTTGAATTTTCCATTTAATTGCCAACTTGAGACCTGTGACTGGTGCTTCATATTCAACAATGTTATTTGTATAAGGGAAGGGAATCTAGAATGACTTAGGAATTGAATCCCCCTGTGGTGTGATAAACAAGATTCCAGCACCTGAGGCATGACCAGTATGAGACCCATCAAAATACAACTTCCATGGTACCACCTGTTCCGCATGAAAAATGGACTCATTGGGAAAATCAGTTACTGGTGGATGAGTGACTTGAATCGGTGCATCCGCCAGTTGATTTGCTATTACCTATCCTTTTATTTCCTTACACTCGACATATTATATGTCATACTCGCTTAGTATCATGACCCATTTGGCCAACCGACCTGTTAATGCCGCCCAACTTAGGAGATATTTCAGTGGATCAATCTTGGCGACCAGTTGTGTTTGGTGACTGAGCATATAGTGTCTTAGTTTTTGGGATGCAAAGACAACAGTGAGGCATGCACATTCAATGTATGTGTAGTTCAACTCATACCCTATTAGTGTGCGGCTGATGTAATAGATTGCTCTTTCTTTTCCTTCATGATCATTTTGTGCCAGCAATGCCCCCAGTGCTGAACTAGTAGTCGAGATGTATAGAATCACTGGCTTTCCATGAATAGGAGGCATGAGGACTGGTGTTGAAAATAGGTAATCTTTGATTTGCTGAAAGACCTCTTTTCATTTATCCGTCCATACAAAGAGGATACCCTTGCGCAACTGATACTGGAATGGGTGACACTTATCTGCCAATTGGGCTATGAAACACCGAATGGATTATACTCTACCTTGCAGAGTTCTAAGTTCACTAATTCCTTTGGGTGGAGGCATGTCTATGATTGCTTTGACCTTTTCTAGATTGATCTCTATGCCTCTTCTAAAAACTATGTACCCCAAGAGTTTACTCGATGTGACCCCAAAAACGCACTTCTTAGGATTTAGCCAGACTTTGTACTCTTCAAGTCTCTTAAAAATTGTGTCGAGTACCTTCAAATGATCTTTCCTGGTTGCTGATTTGGCCAATAGGTCATCTACATAATCTTCCATTATTTTGTGCATCATGTCATGGAAGATCGTGGTCATAGCCCTTTGATACATGGCACTTGCATTTTTGAGACCAAATGGCATGACGTTCCAATAGTATGTACCCCATGGGCAAGTAAATGTTGTTTTGTGCTGATTTTCAGGAGTAATGCGGATTTGATTATAGCCGGAGAAACCATCCATGAGGGATAGCATCTCATATCCTGCTGTAAGGTCCACTACGATGTCAATGTTTGGCAAAGGAAAGTCATCCTTTGGACATGTTTTATTTAGGTCTCAAAAATTTGTACATACATGGATCAACCCATTTGGCTTTATGACTGGGACCAGATTAGAAATCCATTCAGTGTAGTCAATAGACCGTATGAATCTGGTGTCTAGCAATTTCTTTAACTCGGCCTTGACCAATAGGGCAACTTGGGGGTGCATTTTGCGCAACTTCTGCTTGATTGGTTTAGCATTAGGTAACAATTTGGTAGATGGTGCAGAACCAGTTCTAGGTCCAATCCTGGCATGCCAACATAGGACCATGCAAAGTTGATTTTTTGTTCTGCAAAGAATTTATGAAATTCTAGTTTCTCTTCATCTGTCAATGATGTAGCAAATAGGACCATCTTGGGGTCTTCTGCAGTTGATATGTTATCCTCTATTGTGTCCTCAATAAGCATAGCCGATTTCTCTTATTGCATGGGGAGAAAGTCCAGTCCTCCATCTTTGGGCGCCTCAGAGAGGTTTTCACCCGCAGATACATCCTTTATTTTTACTATTTTATCATCAAAAGGTGCCTTTTGGTTTTCACCTAGAGACGTTTCATTTTTTATTTTATTTTTACTTTTGTGACTAGAGGACGAAGCAGTCTCGCTGAAGTATGTCGTGCAGTCTAAGTCAATGGTGAATCCTAATTTTTGGTCCCCACTAGGTATGCCTTCTTGTAATCCCATGAATTCAACAATTGCCTCATCATTCTGAAATGTGTCTAGAACTGGCCTTGTTGGTCCCAATCGACTAGCTCAAGGTAAACTAAGGAGATGCCATCGTCAATGCTGGTAAATTGAGGTGAGGAGGTGGAAAACATGCAGAAAGATTCAGTAATGTTGTAGATGAGATTATCATCATCCAACACTACATCAGACTCTATCCAATATTCTCCTTCACTAGTGTCATATTCGTTGTCAAAATAAGGAGTGAATGTTTTAGAGCCCTGGTTGTCAATGTCGTCTGACACTTCGGATTGATTGGACTGAGGGGGTTTAGACAATGGGTGTTGTACATCATGGGAAGTGGTAGTGGGAATTTGATTATTTGGTGCCTATTCAATTTTGAATGTTTTCCAAAATTGTTGTTCAGAGGTCAGTTCCCCTGGTTCGACAAACAAATCATCAAGACAATAGTCACTTAGGGATCGTGTTGAGCCAAATTCCCACTCATGGGAGTCTGTTTCGGTGAGGGTTTCCCTAGTAGTCTTGACACTATCCAAAGCATGTACTCGCTCATTTAGAAGTCCAGAGGTACATCGATCATCATTGTCAGGTGATCCAAACCCTAATCATAGATACTTCAGAATTTGAAAAGTTTCTATGGGTTCCCTTCAGCCAGTTTTATTTTTTCCTAGGCCACTAGTACCATCATAGCCTTTAGCCTTCATGATGTCATAACCTTTGCCATATTTTTGAATTGGTAATGGGGGTAATGTGACAGCATCCTTATAGATCCATCCCGTGATGTCAGCAAGGTCTTCATTTCTCATATCTCCCCACTTGATAAAAACTATTTTCGGTGGGACTTTGAAAGTTTCCTGAGGTTCCATTCTGAAACATGGCCAACCATAGACCTTTGGAGACTTGGGCATTGTTGTTATGCTGTATGCTGAGTGTAGTTTGAATTCTCTGTAGCCAAGGTCCTGTATTTTGATAGTAGATTCAGCCTTAGGGATAGTGGAAGGTGGTGGTGTGGCGGAAGACATGGATGGAGCAGATGTGGAAGATGACGTGAGTGTGGATGGTTCGATGTATTTGGATGATGAGGAGCCAGGTGCTTCTCGGTTAATAGGTACTCATCTTTCAGAGATACCCCTTAGATTGGTACAATATTGGAAAGGGTTAGGGTTTTCGTATATGGTTATTTCTGTGCTGTCAAATGGAAAATTTAGGCATTGGTGATATGTGGATGGAACAGCTTTTAAGGCATGGATCCATGAGCGGCTGAGCAAGATGTTATATGGTAGTTCCAAATCTAGGACCTGGCAAGTTGTGTATACAATGATCGGTCCCAATCTGATAGGGAGAGAGATAACACCATGTGAAGAGCATTCCTCGTCATCGTATGCTTGGATCACTATGCTCTTTGTTGGGTCTACGCATGCATCAGAGAACCCTAGAGCCTTAACTAGTTTGAGCGAGCATATGTTCAATCCTGCTCCGCCATCTACTAAAACCCATCTGACTTTGTGCTTGTGGACAAAAGTTTCTATGTGTAATGCATCATTGTGGTTGGTTTTAGGTGATGAGCAGTCTTGATCTGAGAAGGTGACATGGTGTGGCGTAGTGAGATATCCCACCATGGTTTCAAATTGATTGACATCAATGTCCTTGGGGACCGACGACTCTAGCAGGGTCTTATCTAGGATCTCTTTGTGTGTGGGAGAGATACGAAGTAGCTCGAGTATAGAGATTTGTGTGGGAGTCTTTCCTAGTTGGTCAATGAGGTTGAAATGACTTTTGGGTTTCCATTGCTATGTGGTTGGGATAGGTTTTGGCTATTTAGCAGATGGGACATGTTGTGACTGTATAGCAGATGGGCCCGGTATGGTGATTTTGGCTTGTCTAGTAGGAGGTGGACTAGCTATAGTGACCTTGCCACTGGGAGTAGTAGCATTACATTGGGGTGCTCTCTTGACCATAATGGTATTGATGTATTCATCGTTAGTTCAGACATTATTTATAATTGGTCCACTAGAATAATCATACTTGGCTCGGGCAAAGTTAGCTTGATTCTGTGGACCTGAGGTGGAAGCATTATGAGAACCATGATCCTGTAGTGGATTCTTATATGGATAGTATGATCTGAATTGGAGGTGAATTTTGATCCACCTACTTTGATGGTGTGACTTTCAATAAGATCCTGTATTAGATTTTTCAATTGTTGGCAGTTATAGGTAGTGTGCCCTTTTGCTCGATGGTATTCATAAAATGCATTGTCATTACACCATGCTGGTTTGAATTGTCCTTGGTCATATGGTTTTGGTTCTTGAAGTATGATGACCCCATGCTGGAGGCATTTCCTAAGGACTTCTTCAATAGGTTCACCCAAAGGAGTGTATGTCCGACCCCTAGGAAATTGTCTCATCTGACGGTATTGTCCCTGATTATTTTGATCGTTCTGATTGTTTAAAGAAATATTGGGAGGAGGTTTCAATGTCATTCTTGGTTTGTTTTGTTGTTGAACCCCTTTTAGGGCCAATACAGGACGTACAATGTTTGCAGTCTTGGCATCAATGACACCGTCATTTGTAATGTGTTTATTTTTTACTCAGTATTTGTTTTTGTCGGCGAGTGGATTGATGTTTGTGTTTTTGGGACCGTACCTCAGCTCTCCCTTTGCGATAAGGGATTTCTCAATCTGGACCCCTTTTTCAACTAAGTATGTGAAACTTGTGCAATAATGTATTTGCAATGCATATTTTAGGGGCCCCAGAAGTGTTTGGACAAACATATCAACTTTTTCTCTTTCAGAGATGTCAATGTGACATCAACTAGCAAGGCTTCTCCATTTTTGAAAGAATGGGATAAATGTCTCACCAGAATCCTCTTGCGTGAGATTGCACAAGCTAGTGATAGAGGTATCCATGTCGATGTTGTATGCATAATTTCTTATGAATTTTTTTTTAAGCTCATCCCATGTCTGGATATCCTTTTGAGTTGAAAACCATTCAAGGGCTTGACCCGCTAGACTTTTAGAAAAAAGTCTCATTAGGTATGTTTGTTCGTAGGTGATGTCCATACAATTGGTTGCAAATTCGTGAACATGTTCAATGGGCTTTGTCTTGCCTCTGTATTTTGTGAAGTTGGGTGACACATATCCTGGCAAAAATGGAGGCATGTATAAGCTCGTGTCGAATGGGTATACATTTAGATCATATGATATTTCTGATTTCTTGCCTGAAATGTACATGTTTTGGATAGTTTTCTCTACATCCATCAATCGCATTTGTAAGGCATCCATAGCAGGATTATTTGTGGTCCCGTGTGTTGGGTTGCCTGGTACACCATGTGTCCCTATTTGTTGTGCGTGAATATTTGTGTATTGTGGCGGTATGGAATGTTGTGATATGTATGATGTGTGTGGATTGAAGTGTTGTTGGTGTTGGAGGTTATGATTGGGTGCATGTTGATGAGTATGAACGTTAGATGAGTAGCTTGGGATCTGTCCCCCAGCCATGTGTGTCTTTATTTGGGGGATGTTATGACCATGAATGTTATGATGTGTTATTGATGTCATGGGTTGTGTTACTTGTCCACCTTGTGTAAATTGTTGAGTTTGCCTAAGAGGAATGTTTGTGTTTGCGCCTTGGGAGGGAATGACATTTCATTGTGTTGTCGTGCTAACATTTTGTTGTTGTCTTTGGATAAAGATATGTCCTATGCCTCCTCCCAAAGGATTTTGTGAAATACTAGTGAGCGGATATGTCAGAGTTGTGCTCATGGTAGTAGATGGATCTGTTAAGGGGGGATTGTTGTGACTTGATGATGCCCCCGTGGCATTTACTGTCGTGATATTTGTGGTGTTGGGGGTGTTTGGGATGTTGGAGGTGTTTGGGACGTTGGGAGTGGCATGTACTGTTGTTGTGGTGCCAAAGGAAGTATTGCTCGTAGTGTTTGGAAGTTGACCACTATGTGACATGTTATGTGTGTTGTTGAAATTAGGGTCTGGAGGTGTTAATTGTATCGTGGTAATGTCAAATCCTTGAGGTAATTTGGCTCCTTCACTCAAGAGTATAGTGAAGAATCTGTCTCTGTCGTGACGGACCACTGTTTCAACGAATTGAGAGGCCTCTGGGTCTTGTACTATTTCCTCTAAGTTTTCCTCAAGTATTTGACCATATTCATCTCTTTGCAGGAGTTCAAATGGGTTGTTTGATGAGGATTGCATTGTCATTGGAGGTTGATTGTCTAAATTGGAAAATGGATCGTAAAAGGTCCAGTTTGGGTCATTTCTAGGATTGTCGATAGTGGATGTGGGGTCTTGTCAGAAGTTTTCCATTTGTCTCTTTTGTTTTTGAAGTCTAGTTTCCACCATAAAATGATATTTCTCGAAATGGAGATGACAACTAAATGCAAGTATGACACTATGCAAAGTCTAAATTTAAAATGACAACTACAATGACTAATGTTTTTGGATTTTTGTGAATAGGATATGCAATGTGTAGACTTATAATGCAATTTAAGACAAGGGTATCTAAGCACTTCTAAGCTCAAATTTTGTTTTTGATTTTGACTACTAGAGGACTTTGTTGGAAATGACAAGGTGACAAGGTCTAAATGACTAGTGAGTTTTCCTAACTAGACTTTTGAGTTGGAAAATATCTCACAAAAAAGGACAATAACTGAAAAGGGGTTTGACAACTTAGTCCAAAAGAGCCTAGTCTCGAAAGCAATGACTTTGTAAAGTGTGTTGAGGTTTACCTAATCCTAAGTATGCAAAATGTGAACCTAGGGATAACCTAATACCAAATGTATGCAACTAAAAGAAAGTGAAGGATGAAACCTATGGTGACGAATGCAAACTAATGGTTGAAACTTTGAGCAATTCTAGACTTGGTTTCTAATAGAATCTCCCTGGAAACAGTGTTTGACAAATGGTTGACAAGTTGAAGACCTCAGGTTTTGAATATGAAGTTTTAAATTTTTGACAGACAAATGTGTTGTTTGAAGCTTCAAATGCATCTCAGTTTATCAAATGCAGTTTGTTTTTGCAATTGTGGCTTTTGGATTGTTAGATGCGACTTGATTTAGCATATGCGGCTTTGCAGTGTTCAAATGCATTGTGACACCTATAGATGCGGCGTTCTAAGTGTCAGATGTGGTTTAACAGAGCAGTTGCGGTGCAGAAAATCAATTGCGGTTCGACATATGCAACACAATTTTGTTTCAAAATGATTTTCTTGTTGTTTTGATGGCAATTTTGATCTATTTGGTGAATGTTTTGTTTTGAACTGTGATAAAACCAGAAAACACTTGACAAAAATAGCATTTTGAATGTAACCAATCACACATCAGATAAGCACAATCCTAAAAAGGCCAATAGGCTAAGGGTTTGTATACTTGGTATAGCCCACGGATATACCCTGGATTGGTGATAAACACCTTTCCTTATCGAGAGTAGATAGCTTAGAATTTTTGTGGCATTGGCTCCCCTCCACAGCTCATTAATGTCATTCAAGCACACCAAATTCAAATTCTTGGGTAGTGACTTCCCAAGAACTGCTATCTCTACTCAAGGGGATCAATAGTGAGTGTCTTCGGGCATGATACTGTACCCTACACTATACCAAGCAATGGCCAATAGAATGGTTGGACACTAAGACAAGAGGTTTTTAATTCGGGCATTCCATTCATGGGGCATGATCCATGCGGCGAGATTCCCCTTTTGAATACATGTCGTCGGAACCACGCTCATGATTCTTGGGCTTTCCCCAAGAACCCACTTTTATATACTGGCAGGAAGTCCCTTGGTGTCAAGGTGCTACTGGTCTGAGTTGTCTTGGGGTGAGTAATTTTTCCCACTAGAACAGACCCAAGTTCTAGAGTCAGTAACTATTTCTTTTACACCCAGGATCGCCCGAAAGTGTAAGGGGAGAGGATACTTCAATTACTAAATCGTAAGGGTGACACAAAATAAGATGGGTCTGGTTTTCTGATCACCTAGTTTTCACAAGGTAAGAGCATAATCACCTACCACCTTCAAGCACAATCAAACATAAACAAACATACATTCATTTTAAAAGCACCAAAATGAAGTGTTTTCTACACTAGAAATTGCAAACACGTTGTTTGAGAAATGAGTCTTTGACAAGCGTAGCTGCAAAACCACATGTTAGTAGTTTGAATATATGTCTTTGACCCATGAAAAACTTCAATGCCACATACTTCCAACAAAGATTAGTACAAAAATAAAAAATAAAAAACTTAAATTAAAACAACAAAATTAAAATAGTGATAGCTTCCTCCAAACTTAACAAAATTTTAAGTGGTAGATATCCATGGAAAGCTGAAAATCAAACCTTCAAAATCCAGAAAGTATTTTTCACGATTCTGCACAAAAAGAATGTTATATGCAAAAAAATACGCGGGTTTTAAAAATGAAATTAAAAAAAATAGCGATCACTAAAATAGCCATAATATTCTACAATCTTAATGAAATTTGAAACCATTTAAAGTTCTAGAAAGCTAAGACCAAGATCTACAAAACCCAGAAAAAATTTTAAAATATTTTATTCACCCATTTTTCTGTGCTCAAATGAAGGTGATGGGATTTCGTATGATTTCTTGGCTGTAACCTGCAAAATAGTGAAAACAAACAAGAACACATACAATTTTTTCTACAAAATGTCGGGTTCACCAATGTAACTAAGGGTTAATTTTGGATTAGATTCAAGTTATCAAATCAAATTAAAAGGTAAAAACCCAAAGTCCTATCGAGTACAAAGGAAATTAAATAATAAAATAGTTATACCTGTTTCTCGAAACTTCCATGATTACCTCCATAGTACCTTCTTACTTATTGAATGAATTTTTTCCCTCAGATCCATCGTGCGATCAATCTGCAAATGTCTAAGTCCTACACCAAGCTTTGAAGGATTTATGCAATGTCTAAATGCCTATGCCTAAAATCCTATGATTGACAATGCCTAAACAATGCTAAGACTTGATCAAATAAAGATAATAATTGCCATGAGAAGCCTAACTGTAATACACCTATAATATGTCTACTTGTGTGTGCGTAATCGAAAAGTGAGAGGAAAATGAAATTTTATAGAAAATGTCATTTCGAATGGACGGACGAGATCGAATTCTATGAAAGACCTAGAATGAGAGGTCTATATTAAATATGAGAATCCCTAATCAGGGTTAGGGAAAAATCCTTAATCAAACGGTCAGAATAATATCTCAGATAATCAGATCGATGGTGGAGAATAAATGAGATAAATTAATTAAAGAAATAAATATTTTCAAAAAATCAAGAAGATAAGATTGCCTGATTTGTGAGATTCAAAAAATCAAGAAGATAAGATTTGGACTGAAGATCATATTTGGAAAATAAATAATCTGCCCGATTACTTGATTTTTGGAAGAATAATATCCTTTTGAATTTAATTAATTCAAAATGATGATTTTGTGTGACAAGTAAATAATTTTTTTCAAATTATTTACTAAATAGAGTGAAGGTTAATTAAATGAAATCATTTTAAATATTTTCATTTATTTAAAATGAGAGAAAATTGAAATTAGTAATTAAATAATGAAAAAATAATTATTTAATTTGGAAGATAAGACTGAATAATTAAATAAATTAATAAATTTATTTAATTGTGACAATTAGTGACATATCAAATAAATAAATGAAATTGATTTATTTAATAATTAGGAAGAATTAAATGCATAAAGGTAATTAAATAAATTAAGAAATTTATTTAATTAAGGGAGGACTTAGACAATTAATGACGTATTTATTAAATAAATGAAATTTATTTATTTAATAATCATGAAGAATAAAAGGACATGAATTAATTAAATAATTATGAATTATTTAATCAATAGTCAAATGTGGACAAGGACATAATTAAATGTCATAATTATGCTAGGATGAAAGTGGTAAAAATGAAGCTTGCAGGCCTAGGTCATTTTTAGGTGTCTACAATTAATTTTCTCAAGAGCACTTGGTAACTCATCATATCAACACACCTGCAACATCAGAAATATAGCTCCATGTACTCACAACATCTCAACAACACCTCAACTATACACGCACAACCTATAACATTTTTTAGTGTGTTGACATTAATAACAACACCACCAAACTTACTCATACTTGCAACACTTGGCCACCTCCTTCATCATTTTCATCCTATCCCATCAACATTTGTGCACTTGGACCCCTCTTGAAGCATATTTATCTACTTTAGTGTGATTTTGATGCAAGGTCCTCCTCTCACTAAAGTGGGGGCTAAAAGTAAGGTAGAAAAATGTATCCCTTTACATTTTCTCACTTATTTGGGACCTCTTAATTAAAATGAACTCAATAATTCCTTAACTTGGTGTTGTAAAATATATCTCTTTACATTTTCACACTTATTTGGGCCCTCTTAATTAGAATGGACTTAATTGTGCCTGAATTTAGTGTTGTAAAGTGTATTCCTTTACACTTCACACTAATTTAGGTCCTTAATTAATTGAGCTTTAATATGCCCTATAATTCATTTACAAGCCCATTAAATTACTTTTTTCAAAGGGGAAACCCTACATTAATTAATTCCAATACATAACACCTTACATTGAGCAATGTGTGTTCTAGGAATTAGGGCCTAGGAACCATTTTTCCAATGGGAAAATGTGTTTTCCCTAAGCTTTGAAACACATTTTAAAATATCTTTCTGGTGGTATTTTTTATGATCCTAAATTCAAATTCTAAAGACGGGCTTGTAATGTTTTAATTTCAGAAAATTAATGACAAATGTCTATAAATACAAGGTTATTTTATCAAATGAACTAGAAGTTTTTGAGAGCAATTTCACAAGAGTCAAGATTATTTTGAAGAGGATTCAAGAGAAGATTTATTCATCATTTGTTGCAGCATTCAAGATCTCAAGCATCATGTCAAAGCTATGTTTATTCATGGATTTTTTTGGAGCTCACATGGTGATGTAGGTTTCAAGATCTAATCTAAGCATTCAAGTCAAATATTCAAAGAAAGATCCAAGTATCAAGATCCAGATTCATTGAAGCCATTTCATGTAATCTGATCAATATAAATATTTTAGTGCTTCAAAGTTTCATTCAAGGGTTTGGTGAGTTGTTACATTGAGTTGTTCATTTATAATTCCTTTCATGCTATTTCATTTCATTTCAAGGTTTAGTTACCAAAATGAGGTTTGACCAAGGAAAATCCACATTCACCCAAAAAAACTAGTGTTCCCTCTCTCTTTGTGTGTTACAGATTTGTAGGTTCATAGGTTGAAGAAAATTTGAAGATCTCAAAATTGCAAAATTGCAAAGTTGCATTTGTGAAATCAGGAGGATCTGGACGTGTGGGCACAGGAACAAAGGACCCATAAATCCATTTTGGAAAGGTGAACAAGGACCCATTCACCAATGGGTGAATGAGTCATAGGACAACTCCTAAAAATAGTGTTTTCTCAGAGGTACACAACATTTTCCATTATGAGATCTACCGGTAGCTTTACTATTTCTATAGTATTATGTTTCATCTATCAAATACAAATTTTACATGTCATGAATAAGTGCATTTGGTATTTTTAATCTTTCTCCCAAAACCCCTGTTTAGTCATTTCTTTCAAAAGGTTATATCAAGACACTTTCCAACTAATAGGGACACTTTGGAACTATTTTTGAGAAAAGTTTGAAGTGTCCTCCACTCATTTGATTTGTGCTCAAAATAAATTGTGTTTTTTAGTTCTATGTTTAATCTACTCAGATCTAGTCTTACATTTTAACTTTGATTTGATTTGATTTGCTATTTTATTTTCATCTCCCAAAAGTGTTGTTCAGTTCACACACTAATACATTTGACTGCAAAATATGACGAAACTGTCTGACAAAATATGTAAAATTTGATGTTCGTCGGGTGCTTGTAAAATTTGATGTGTAATTTCCAATTTTTTCGAAAGTTTATCCCCGACGTCCGTCGAAATATCGACGAACCTGGTGTTCGTCGAAATGTCAGCTATTATTTTCGTCGAATGTTCGACAAACATGAAAAATTAAAAAAATCAAATTGTGGCCGACATAAAGAAAAGTGAGTTCGCGCCTGATGTATTGCGACAGTGTTTTGCTCTACTTGAGACAGCTTGTGGAGAACTAAGGACAATTTTCTTGGGAAAAATCAGAAAAAATTCAAGAAGATATCACCAGGTTGAGGGTAGTCATTGTCTTTTTGCAGAATTCTGCTGTGAAGTCAGATTGTAGTTCCGTGTTTGAAAATCATATTTTAAAGCAACATCTCATCGATTTCATTTGTAGAGGTTAAGGGTTTTGAGAATTTCATGTCCAGATTTTGTTGTGTGGAATCACCATAAGATCACAACTGAGGAACAGATTCTTGTGAATGTAATTATGATCCATAACTGTGATTGGTCATTTGGCATAGTTGTGCTATAACAAATACATGATGCATTCATGTGTGACCCAAGTTTAATGTGGCTATTTTGTGATAGAAATGGAGGCACTCATATAATGTAGTTAATTCAGTTGTATAATGTAGGTGTCAATAATCATCATTGGGTGCATTCAGGTTGTCTCAAGTTTAACAGGATAGGATGCAATTATAGCATGATCGAAGAGTGATTACCTCTTGCTGCAATAAAGAGCCTATAACTCTAGTTGATATGCAAGAGTGGTTGTGTTATATCAATTATGTAGTGCATTCAAGCACAACCCATGTTTAATGGGCTATTCTAGAGAGTGATCAAGATTTTCTAAACCTTATGAATGTTACTTGACATATATTTGCATAATCTGAAATTCCTTCAGAGGCTTTTGAAGTATCAATGTATCCTATATAGGGTTTAGAATAATTTCTTTTAATTAAAAAAATAAATAAATGATGTATTTCAGAATTAGATAATGTGGAGATCTCCCTAACCGCCCCAAAGACACTATCCTCTTTGGCACTGTATTCATTACTCTAGCTACTAGGTTTTTGCATGTGACATCTTTAATATCTTCATGACCGTGGCTTTTAAATAGATCTCAGTCTTTGCTTTAATCCTTTTCATGGTAACCCTTGAGTTCCATAATCCACCTTCAATCTCTTCTAAGAACGTTGTCTTAAGCTAGACTGCATAGTATGCATATAAAGAAAGTCCTTCATACCTGCCATTGTTCCAAACCACCACTCACTGCCTTGCTGAAAATGTTGCCTCCATAAGCACAATAGCATGTTTTAAAATCATGGTTGCCAGTGATTGACCATTAAGCTCACCACTTTCATCATGAAGATACAATAAAATTTTTGTCTTCAAACTCAAGGCATTATGGAAGATAACATTGTGAATTGTTTGTTGTGTACGATTCGATTTTCTTGCACATTTACTGCTTTGCTAACTTCCTTTAAGACTGGGTATTGCACCCTCAGCTGAATCTCAAACAGCTCACTCACTATCACTTGAAGATTCCTTTCATGAGCATCCTTCTATAAAATCAAACTATGCCCTATAGATTGCCTACTTACTACAGGGGACTCATTGTTTCATGGTATTGTAGTTCTTAAGATCCTTCAAACTTATTGACACTACTTCACAGTCCACAAGGTATTATTCACTATTCTCCCATCTTTGGTGAGTCTCAAAACACTGCTCAAACATGCAATCCACTACCTCCATTATACAATATTAATGGCTAAGAAGAAACATTGAACCTATGATTACTATTGTTACTTCATTTGGACAGTCATTCCCTGATTGCATTTGCCTTGTCTAACACTACCAAAAGCATTTGAAAAACCATTAAGGTTAGCAAGGGGGTAAGGAAACTCACTGTTAAAATCTCCACTTTACTATGCAAGGTTTGAGCTTTATTATCTTGTCACTGCTTAGCCTGTTTTTGACTGTCACATCTCAAGTGACTGTCATTCTTCTTACCGTAGATTGCATTTACAAATGTTAGTAAGCTACATAGTGTGCTTGTTATTGGCTACAATCTTTAGATTGCAAGATTTTGTTATTACCTACATTGTCTCAATCTTTCTGGGTATTGAACCTCACTTAATCCGCTATAGTTATTGTTTATGTTTCTACAGAGGCCTAGGGTTTGTACCCTAATCATGCTCTTACCAATGCTTCGTTGTTTTTATTAGGCTCTCTCAATGTTGAGGGCCCTAGGATAAGCCTGCCGTAAGAAGCGACACATTGCATCTTTAACTAAAAGGATAACCGGATTGACATTAGCAATGATGATCACGCACTCATTGCTCCATAGGAATGGGTCACTTGCTCTTACTAGCTCGCTACCTCCATTGTTGTAGGAATTTTGTGATCAAGTTCAATATTCTGATTGTAGGAGTCTTAACAATTGGAAATCATAGTAAAATCAGAATTTAATAAGTTTTGGAATTAGCATTGTAAAGTGTTTTTTGGTGTCATTAACTTCAGACTATCTTCTCTTTTGCAGGGGTGGTTGCATGCCAAATTTTTTTGGTGTAAAATATCGGAATTATTAGACTATGTTACCTGTCTATGAATAAAAATTATTGGAGTGTGAGTTTGATATTTTTTGAAGATCGAAATAGTCAAGCTTGGCAAAGAAAAATCATGTCAGATACTATTTGTCCAGAACAAAATGAAGAGACACTTGATAGATTGTGGGCTAGATTGAAAAGAAAGGGTGATGGGAATATATTGTCCTTGCAATAATTGCAAGGGCTTAAAGATCTAGATGACTTTTAATCACAAATAGCCGAGAAACATTGTAGGCAGATGGTCACGCTTGAAGGCATGATTATCATCCATTGGTAAGTTGTTCATTATATGTGTTTATATTGATTGAATTTGTAAATGTTTATATTGTTTTAACATTTTTATATATATATATAATCACTTTTGATCATGATCATGGTTTATTTGTGTCTTATCATTATTATAAAGGTGGGAAGCCCTAAGGAAGATGATATGGATTATCACAGCCCGAAGAATGTGGTTTTGCAAGCGGATGAACATGGAGCTGTGAATATCGAAGATGAAGTTAATGATCCTATGGAAGAAGATGATCATGCGCCAGAAAACACAGTTGAAGATGATGGTACTAATACATTGATCCATGCCACATTTAGTGGCAGAGCTGATCATGATGATCAAGATGACTTTGATGATGTTCATGATTTACCTGTATTTGACAAGGCATACGAGCCCCTATATGAAGGCTTTGAAACAACTCTTCTCTCTGCTGTATTGTTGCTATTGAACTTTAAGGTTATGAATGCTTTATCAAACATAGCAATCTCACGGATGTTAAGGTATGTCATAAATGCCATCTTTTTTCATCATTTTAATTCATTTTCATTAGTTCATCACTAGTAAATAAAGGATGAAATATGTACCATTAGTATTCTCTTTATATGAACAAATTATTTTTTGTAGATTGATTGCGAATTTTGCTACCACCATCAACATTTTACTCCTCGATCATACCAAGATTTATGTGCCATTATGAAAGATATCAGAATGGAGTATCAAGCAATAGATGCATGTCCGAATGATCATATTATATATCATAAACAACAGGAATTTGCAACAGAATGCCCGGAATGTCATATCAGTAGATATCGAACAGATCAAGTAACAAAAAAGGTGCCTCGCAAGGTTCTTCGTTGTATTCCCATTATTCCACGTATGCAATCACATTAGGTGCGAAAAGCTTAGCTAATTGATGGATTACCATGCACGAA
>VDFB02252616.1:174840303-174902241 GCA_007258455.2 Sequoia sempervirens
ACGGCTCCAACCATAATTTTATACATATTTAAATTTGAGTCGTTGATCCTCCAGTTTGATCAAATCATCGACGGCCATCTTCAAAACAGGCTTACATAATCGCCAACACGGCAATAAAGGGGCCCACTATGTCATACACCGCGAAGGAATGCCACGTGGCGGTTGCCCGCAATATCGCAATCCTTTGATTTATCATCGCGGGATGGCGGGCACCGTCGATCTTTTTACCATAAAGCTTGCTCCTTAAAAAATGGTCGATGTCCTTTCCTTTAACTGTCGAGCAGTTTTTCCCTTAAAATCATAACATCTTGCGTTGAAATAAAACACGTGCATCTTACAAGCGCATAAGTAATCCGCCCCGTAATACATTTAAAACTGGCGAACGCTTTCTTCACTCCTTAGGCTTCATTGCATGAGACACGTGGCAGGTACCTGCAACATCGTGATCCCAAAATTCCTAATCGCGGGATGGCAGGCACCGTCAATCTTGAAGAGACAGCTCATCAATGGTCACGCAAATTTCATCCTTTATGAAGGGCACGTGGCACCCGCCCGTGATATCGTGATCCCGGTAATCACTGATCGCGGGATAGCGGGCACCGTTGATCTCGTTCTTTTAACACAGTCGCCAGCCATGTCGTTAACCTTTGAGCAGCTTTTCCAGCGAGATTATAACATATCCGTGGATTTAGAACATGTGCGTCTCGAGAACACTTTAGTAATCCGCCCCTTAATACATTTAAAGCCGGCTGGTGTTTCCTTTACTCTCTAGGCTTGATCGGATGAGACATGTATGAAAAATTTGGTAAAATGGAAAAGGCAACGAACTATTTGATAAACTACATCACATAAATCTAGCCTCATAGAATGCCATGATAAGAAAATGTAATTGGTAGCTGCTCCTACTTATTATTTATGCAATGTGAAGTAATTGCATAACTAGTTAAGCTGACTTTGTAAAAACTATGTTGTAATTGAATTTTTTTTTATCTATTAGCATCTAGTTATTAGTTATGCAGTGTGAAGTAATGCTTTGACTTTGAAAGATGTGTAATAACATGTAATCAATGATATGAATATAAAATAAAAAATATATATTTTATACAATTCATTAGTTAAAATATTTATTTTATTTGCTCTCTATATCTCTATATGCTATGGAAATACCTTTCAATTTCAAAATAAATAGATTTTATCTCTTGTTCTACAATTTTTTACTTTTTTTCAAATATGATTTTTTCCTGACTTTTTAAAAAACTCTTATACTTTTGGTTTGTCAATTTTCCCCAAAATATTTTTGATGCTATGCATTGGAAGCATGAAGCATACATGTGAATACATGCACTATACGTGAAGTATACATGTGAATAAGTGAAGCATACATACGAATAAGTGAGGCATAAGTAATTGAAGCATTCCAAAGGATACAAACCACCAAGAATAGAGCTTATTTACACAATACACTTTAGATGGAGCTTATTGAGCAATCAATAGTAATTAATTAAGCATTATATGTAAACAAAATCCATGCATACAACATTCAAGCATACGATTTACACAATACGTATGATAACATCATTCAAGAATGGTAGTAGCAAAATAAGATTTTTTTAATCAAAAAGTCGTAAGGTATACAATGATATATATTGATAAAAGTATATACAATATATCCAAAAAAGCCATACAGGCTTAGTAAAAAGGAGCCATATTATGGACATAAAATGTCACTTATATATCGATAGTACAAAACATATGTTCCAAAATGCCACATAGGCATACAACAAACGACCCTAATATAGTCATTTCCCTTTAGGGGAAGGAAATAGATTTTGTGCTACCTTCAAAATTTAGCTGGATGGAGTGAATGTTGGTTCTTTGGTATTTTGAACACTCTTGCTAGTCCTCCTCTCTTCACTCTAGACCTTCAACTAATACAATAAAATGTAAAGATGTTAATACACAAAATTGAATTATGGAATGACATAACAAAATATAATCACTTACCACATACAAATAGTCATATCATTCACATTTACATCATTACCACATCCACGATCTAGAGTGACAACCACCTGTCGCAACTATCAAGATAGAAATTAAGCTACACAAAAGTATCAAGAAAATTTTCTATAATAGAGCATAAAAGAGAAAATATAATGTTAAATCAACTATTTTTTTGCATACCTCTATCAATGGATCAGAACTGGCTATTGCTGCAACAACTCCATGCTCCATCATGCCACCAACATCACCATGGTTGTTTGATGTCAACATTTGCAAATGGTAAATGAAAGAGTAAATGGTAGGGTGAACTATTAAATGTTAATGGGATGGGATTTGGAAGGAATAAAGGAACAAAAATTTAATTATGAGAAGATAATGTGACACGATCAAGGGATACAAATGCAATGTTTGTGTTTCTCATGAATTTTTTAGATTTGTATATGTAAAATTATGAAAACTAGCCAACATTTTTTTACAACACCATTATTGAATAAAGGCTACCTGAGTGTTAGTTGTTTGAGGAAATGAATTATGAGGTGTGGAGGTCAAAGGTCCACTAGGAAACTATTTGAAATCCAAAGCATGTTATGAGACAAACATTCAAATATAGCATTCAATTGTTCAAATGTAAAAAAATATCTTTAATACTAGTTGCATACCTATGGACTCAATGTCGAGAATGAATAAGGGTCTATAGGAATGGGGCATGTCTCATGAATACTCTGACCCTAAAATTTCATCATATAAAAATTCTACAAATTTACTTATTCTTAAATCTCAAAATATAACTTAATAAACAACATTAAATAAACTTGTTGAATTTTACCTGAGTGTCAATGCCGAATGTATCATTTAGAAAATCATCTGTGAAATCCATCACCTCTGCAACTAATGTAGGATGTGTAGCTACATCCTGAGCACTCTGATAATCGTACGTGCAAACTACACCACAAGTGCCACAATGGTGGGGTGGAGCTCGAGGCCTACACGTCTCCTCCACACCAGGCTCTAATAGAGGCCTTGCACACTATAAAATGATCTGGGTGAGTGAGCCAATTGATTCTAGCGTGTCCACCTCTACACTATCCTTAACAATGGAAGGAATGCCGACATGCTCCACCATGGGTCTGGCCAAGGATCTTGGTGCCAACTATGGATTACATCATGCAACAGGTCTCTACCCTGAAAGTCTAAGATGTCAAAATAATTTGGCATCTTATTAAGGATAAACTCACAATAGAGTTTCCTTAAAAAGTATTGTGGTACCTCATAGTTATTGCATGGAGGTTGGTCAAATACCATCCACCACCACTCCCAAATTTTCTTTTTAATTAACTCATGGTGGCATCAATGGATGGGGAACCTCCTGCATGTATGAGACAAAGGTGCATTGGTTTGCGGGTCTGTAAATAGGGAACACAAGTTGGCTTTGTTAATTTTTTGTTTTTTAACATCTATATATGACAAACCTATAGCATAATATTATCTCATCTCATGCCTCTTATTTGACCAAAAAATTATTTTCTCACTCATTTCTCCTACATGAGATACAATTGACTTAAATGATTCACCAATCCCTCTCCTATAAGGGTGGGTTTCGACATGCTCGGTTAATCTTCCAATTAATTGTTCAATGTCTCTTTTATTGTTTTCAATTTGATCTAGAATATTTTCTTGTGTTCCTTGAGGATTCCTATGAATTGATAGAGAGGTTTCATGTTGTTCTTGAACAGGAGGCTCTTCCTGAGGGGGTGACTGTGAATTCTCAATGTTTGGAGGTGGAGTTTCATTCCCTAAGAATTAGAACATAATTTTATTATTAAAACCTATTTCAATTTGTATTCTAAATCAAATTCAAAATAAATAGAATAAAAATACATACCTCTTCGCAATCTTCAACTTCTTTGACGTGTTGGCAGCATCCTCATGAAAAAAAGAAGCTAAGGATAAAAATAATGGATGATATTTGGTGAGCGCAAGTTGCAAACCTCAAATCCTCCAAGCCAAGCCATGGGTTGAAGTGAAATGACATATCAAAATACATTTTTTTCTTTTATTCACCTCCAAATTTGGAGTGCGCCAAATTTGACGTGCGCCAAATGGCCAATTTCAGCCTTTTTTTGGTTTTTTTACAATTTGACACCTAAATTGTGTCATAGACTGGTGCACTTACCAAAATATAAATAAATATATATATATCTCTATAATAACACTTCTACGATCTATTGTTTATGATAGTAAATCAGACTAAAAAGAGAGTACTAAACAAATTAACAGATATATAAGTACATATATGCCTATTACATAAAGTTTGAATGCTATTAATTGTGTAAGGATCGAACTCTTAAACTAAAATAAATAAAAACATATGAACCTTCAAGATAGAAAGCACTATTTGTTGAATATATTAAGGAGGCTGAAGCATTGAATGCCCAATTCAAGTTATAAATTTTAATGACCAGCACTATATTTACATCTTTCCTACATATGTATTGATGTATATCTATACCCTATTCTATACAATCTACACTCTAATCAAGCATGATTTCTTGATTTCTCTACACATTCATTTAGTAGACTATGAAGATAAATGATGAAAACATGGAATTAGGTTATTAAGTAGATATTGTGAGAATACAACCGACAAAGATATAATCATGAATGGGAATATAATTAGATACACCAAAATAAGGCAGAATCTTAGGGAAGGATACATAATAAAATATAGATAAACAAATATCAGTTATAAGATGGATCCAACATTAGAATTGTTCACTAAAACTATCTACAATACCGAATGCCTATCTTAAATTTTGAACATGGAATTGAAATTCACCATATCTATAATCAAATTCATCGATTCACTACATCCAACCTAATCTCCATCGCATATCAATAGAAAATAATCAATTTTCTCACATAAAGCAATTTCAACAAATAAATTTTAATTTTGTTTGAGGTCCTCTGGAAATAGAGTAAGACTAAATTTGGGTCGACACAATGCATCTATCCAGGACATCTTTGAGAAGCATTACCTAAGTGAGATTCGACCAAAAAGGTTATACACGTTGAGGAATTTGACGTAATGGCATCGACATAATCTATAAGCATATATTTTCCTTAAGCAAGAACAAGAGGCATGCATAAGCTCTTGATGGTTTATTAAACTATAATATTTAATGGGCTGGTTATAATTCGAATGCAGCCACCTATTGAAGATACCATCAAGGAATTAAATCAACCAGGTAAAATATATGTAATTCCTAACTTATGGAAGAACTAGATCAAACTTTGAAAAGCTAGCAAAAATGGAAGAAGAACGCGTAAAATGGGTACCACAGATGCTAGTTCATAATGATTCCTATCAGGTGGGAAAGATCACATGAATATTGCTAGGGAGGATGTTGCACAGGAAGCTAGGGATGGCGCGGTTGATAAAGGCCTTCCCCACGTATGGAATATGGCCAGTGATGGCTCTACATGAGAGGAGGAACTTGGTTGCAGTAAGAAAAGCTCAAAAGAACACGTCCACATGATTTGACATTTAATACATGTATTGTTACAATGTATAAGATAAATCTATCAACAAAGTCCACACCGAAGATAATTTCACTCGTTCAACATCGAACAAATAAACAAAAGAAAGACATAACACAAATACAATGTAAAACAAAGATCAAGCAAAGAGGAAATTCAAAGAGAATGGAACCTGGATTAAGACAGTTGGCACAACTGTAAGTTTGATGCTGAGATCATTGTTACCTTTGCAATGATCCTATTCTTCATAACAATTCAATCACGTTCCACTTTTTCCAACCAAGAATAAATTTCTTCCCCTTGAAAGCATACAGATATGGTTTTCATGACTGTATATGCTTCCTTCAAAACTCCACGGTTCATTAAACGAATTCCATTCTCCTTTCATTTGTCGAATACCCAATATCATTTTTCAATGCTAAGGTAGGCATGAAAACAAAAAATCAAGAGGATATCGAATATCATGCCAGAACGAATCTCTACTTGAATCTTTTAATGTAGAATATGAGCAACAAGGAAAGAATGTTACCAAAGTAATCTGGCGATTCCCAAAAAACCTGCTAGAAAGCTAATCATTCTCTAAACTAAAATCAATTAAAAATCTCCCAAAAATAGAAAGTTTCATTACGGACTTCAGTTCGAAACTACGCAAGCCCGCCAAGGAAGATTTTTCTATCCTCTTTTTTAGTTGTTTTAACTGATTGTCAATTATCGTTTTCCTTTTTAATATTTTATTTTAGTATTTTATCTCCCTTTTAATATTTTCTCATATTTTAATTTACTATTAAAAATCCACATTAATACTGAATAACTTAATATTTAATTATAAAATACTTTATAACTTAGTAATTTTAATTTAATAAGGTAAATATCTAAGAACAACATATGTTAAATTTATCAATATGATTTATATAATAATTTATTTAATTCATCAATTAAATCAACCACTTTATTAAAACAATGTAATTCAAATTGCTGAAAACAAAATTTATCCAACCCCACGAAAAGGGGAAACCATGAAGGGGTGCTACATCCTCCCCCCCTAAGATTCGACTTACTCCTAGAAGTGTCAAGGTAGAATAAAACATGTGTAAATATAAGAAACATCAAATAATAAAACAACCAACTATTAAACAATTACCTAACCTTGACCAAGATCAAGAATCAAGACGTACTGACCACAGACATTAGACAATGCATATGAGGTGGTGGACTGGACACTTATCCTAGGGTTGGGGACCTTTTTTCAACTCCATTTTTTTCGCATCATACCCATTGGGTTTTATAAGGCATGCTCAGACCTGACAGTGCAGGTGGAGTCGATGCCCAGTACCTGCAACTTGCATCAAACTAGATGTCAGGCATATATATATCAAATAACAACACACACCATCAAAGAAAATTGCAGCGTTACAGGTCACACGAACGAGTGATGCTACACCATCCCTCTCACCAAGGCCTCAAACAATGACCACATCATTCAGAACAATCCTCATAATCAAATCAACTTGTAAGCAATACACTACTTAACAATCAAAACAATATTCACATAATGATCATAACCATGAATCTATGTCATGTATTGTATCAAAAATGGATCACTGCTTGACATTATTAGTATCTACATCTAAATATCCCAATTATTTTACCTTCATCACCGAGTTCTAAAGCCAACTTCCTAAAAATCACAAACTAGGATGGAAACATAACTCAATAGTACTAGTCAATCAGGTTGATTCATTACCTCGGAATACTACAATTCCATAAAATCATAACGTAAGTATACACACAAAACACACATTTTCATTAACTATCATCATTTAGACATAAGGAATTCCACTTTATTCATTATTGAATAGAAAATATCACAACATATTCAACAAAAGACCATACTTTTACACCTTTACAAAATCAAGAAGACACATTTTATCACTCCATAAGCACAAAACCCCAAATTAACACACAAATTCTCCACATACACACACACATTCACATCACTGTGAGACACATCACAAGACAACACAAAGTTCTATAATGCATCCCTGGTAGGAAGAATATCATTGCATTGCACACTACACTGAGGGTCCTATCATTTTCACCAGTTTTCTACACCATTGGAACAACACCACTAAAAGGAAAGTCTTAGGTTGCTAAGTGATGATGAAACAAAAAGGAAAGACGTAACTGCAAGAGTGCAAACAACTAGGTCACGTAATGGGCTCGATTAACCCAAAGTACCTAGTGTTTGATAACCTGACTCTAATACCAAATTGTAATGACCCGCCACGTAAACCCCAAAGGACAACTTAAAACTAACAATGATAGCATAATTTTTATTTTTTTTGTAACACTAATGTGAGATATAAGTTAACTTACAATACTAGAAATGAGACCATACATATAAATACCTACTAACTACATCCCTTGGGGTTAAATGACTGCTTTAAATTTCAAAGAACTTTAACAACATCCCAAACCCATAACGAAGATAAACTACTCACAAGAATATATTTTAACACCATCATATAGAACGAACATACAATGTTTATTACATTACCTAATCATCCTTCACACTTATGAATTTAATTATAAATATTTCCATAGATACAACACCACTAAAGATCATATATTATGAGCCAATAACCACATAATAGTACCAAGGGTCTATATACATTACATAAATGATAAGCATCCATCAGTAATCATAAGATAATTCCAAAGATTACATTCATTACATTTATAATATGAAGACACGTCATTCAAGGATTACATCATTACAATAGTTCTTCCCAACATGAATGGGAATAGTACAATAACATGGAATAATACAATTGAAATGAATGAATACATAGCATCAAGACTGGTCCCAACTTTGATGTAACTCTAGAGACACTATGAATAGTACAACTATTCACATCTCGATCTTTGGCTAGGAACCCAATGAGGTGCATAGCATGTTCCACCTGACCATGTGGACCCTAAGGTCCACCCCCCATGCTAGGAGATGACAAGAAGGACCCACAACATAAAACAATCAAGCAAAAAGGCTACAATACTCCACAAACAAATGAAACAAAAATCATAAAGGAAAACTACTTCAAGAGGAACATAAACAATAAGGGTAAACAAAAACAAGACAAGCAAGGTTGCTAAAGCGAAGAGTGTCATCACATAGCTCGATATGGGTTACCCAATGTGGATCTTCATAGGTTATCGGCCCCCATCATGGGTTACCCTGAAACCTCAACCAATCCCTGACCCCCATTCTAACTCATGCGAAACCAACATACCTTTCATGAAGACAAGGCAGTTGGTCTTGCCATTCCAAGCCTTCCCGTCTCATCTCAAGTCTAAACAACCACTTGAGCCATGAGCGAGGCATCCATTATCTTTTATTAATGTGACATAATACCCAAACCCCCTAATTAATTATTAGGATATCACTGATTAAAAAAACCCTCAATGAGTTACATGCACACCACTTTGTGCGTTGGTCCCCATCAAGAGCCACTCCCCCTACTAACAACAAAATACTCTCAATCACTAATCAGGTAAGCCAACTTACACAAACTAGCAAAGACATAAATATGCACATAAAATGAGGCATGCACCACTTCCCACAAGATCTCCATAATAGAATAATTTCCACAGTGAAAGGCTAAAACCCACATAAGTACAATAGATATAAGATCAACATCTCACAAAGAGCACATGCAACATGTCTTCATATGGGTTACCCAATGTGGATCTTCCTAGGTTGTCGACCCCCATCCTAGGTTACCCCGACAGCCTCACCTGATCACCATCCCCCATACCAACTCATGCAAGTAAACACCATACTCTCCTCTAACCTCTAGAAGACTAACAAATTACTAACACAATGGTATCCCCATCAAAGCGACAACAATAACAAGATCTTAAAAGACTATTTCCAATTCCCAATTTATGAATCAATTCAAGTGTAGAATAATGAGTGTCAACATCACAACGAGATCTTCAAACTCAATCAAAACTAACATAAACTACTTAATGCAAAATCAACCACAAAATTAATATATTCTTAATATCCAACAACCATGGAAGCAATAGTAAAATCAACAAACTCACAACCCAATTTTAAAATCAACCCAATATAATCCAACATGAACATACAATCACATCAACCATGCAATTCAATTTTCCAACCAACCTCACAATATCAAGTAATCATAAAGACATCCCTTCCACATTTTATACTATTAAGTCATCTATCATTAAATCGAAATTATTTAAGTTAAACAACCTATCAATTTACATGAAGACAACTCCTTCCACAATCTACTAACTTCAATCTTCTTTATTTACCAACATCACTTATCCAATGATCAAGAGGAGTCCAATTTCAAAAATGGAAAAACCATGAAACCAAAAATCAAACCATTCACAAAATCCAACCTATAAAATACTCCCCTAATCCAACACATTATCTCAAAAAGAAAACATTTGACAATCATTCATTAACCAATCCCTTGATACACTGCTATGTATTTTGAATCTAAAATCTCCCATAGAGGTAATTTACTGAGGAAAATTAGTAAGAGAATCTACTCTTCACGAAACAACTAATTCAAACTTCAAACATAAATACATAACAAATAACCCTCAAGAATCTAGTTATAATAAACTACACAATTCCCTTATTACCATTACCATAAAGTATCAAGTTAAAAAAAATATATTAAATAATATTTTAATCCATTCTAAAATATTTTTCCTTAATCGCAACCTTAATACTATATATATATATATATATATTCCTCGAATACCACATAAAGCATTATTTACTACAACAATTCTATTTATAATCAACCCTTAAGATAATAAATGTCTATTTAATCTTTACCTTATTCATTTCGGTCACACTAGAAAACATCCCCATGGCATAATTAAATCACTTAAATCATTTCATATTTCATAATCTCTCCCTTTACATCTCATAGTTATCTAATTACAATTAAAGATAGCCAATAAACACACCTGATTTGTAAATGCTGAATATATACAACTAACATCCACCTAAATATAAATAAATATATATATCTTTGTAATAACACTTGTACAATATACTATTTATGACAATAAATAAGATTAAAAAGAGAGAGTACTAAAAAAATTAATGCATATATAAGTACATATATGCTTGTTACATAAATTTTGAATGATATTAACTATGTAAGGATCAAACTCTTAAGCTAAAACAAATAAAAACATATGAACACTCAAGATAGAAAGCACTATCTGTTGAATATCTTAAGAAGGTTGAGGCATCGAATGCCCAATTCAAGTTATAAATTTTAATAACCAACACTATATTTACATCTTTCCTACATATGTAATGATTTATATCTATACCCTATTCCATAGAATCTATGCTCTAATCAAGCTTGATTTCTTGATTTCTCTACACATTCATTTAGTATACTAGTTTTGAAGATAAATGACGAAAACATGGAACTAAGTTATGTAAGTAGATATTGTGAGAAGACAACTGAAAGAGATATAAGCATGAATGGGAATATAATTAGAGACACCAAAATAAGGCAAAATCTTAGGGAAGGATGCATAATAAAATATAGATAAATAAATATCAGTTATAAGATGGATCCAACATGAAAATTGTTCACTAAAACTATCTACAATACCGAATTCCTATCTTAAAGTATGAACATGAAATTAGAATTCACCATATCTATAATCATATTCATCAATTCACTACTTCCAACCTAATCTCCATCGCATATCAACAGAAAACAATCAATTTCCTAACATAAAACAATTTCAACAAATAAATTTTAATTTTGTTTGAGGTCCTCTGGAAATAGAGTCAAGCTAAATTTGGGTTGACACAAGGCATCTATCCAGGACATCTTTGAGAAGCATCACCTAAGTGAGAGTCGATCAAAAAGGTTATACATGTTGAGGAATTAGAGGTAATGGCATCGACATAATCTATAAGCATATATTTTCCTAAAGCAATAACAAGAGACATGCATAAGCGCTTGATGGTTTATTAAACTATAATATTTAATGGGTAGATTGTAATTTGAATGCAGCCACCAATGGAATATACCATCAAGGAATCGAATCATCCAGGTAAAAAATATATATAACTTTTAACATATGGAAGAACCAAATCAAACTTGGCAAGCTAGCCAAAATGGAAGAAGTGTTAATGTTTGGTAGCTTGGACATGTGTCTCAATTCCCAAGGATTATTTAATTATTTAATTATTTTTTTTGGAGACTTCTAGAAAGGAGTTAGTTGTCCAAATAATTATTTAATTAATTAATTGATTCCTCTATATACTTCTAGAATCTAGTTAGTTAGAGTTGTTAGAGTCTATTTAATCTTAGCCATTGATTGAGATTAAATCATGGTCATTGGTTTTCCAATTAGAATAGTATAAAGGGGGATCAATGGGAATTTGGAGACTACACACTTGAGGAAGACTTATAGTGATAGCAAGTAGATTTGCAATGAGAGAAAATAGACTTGCATTGATAGCAAGTAGACTTGCAGTGAGAACAAAGAATTGCAGTGATAACAAGTAGATTTACAGTGAGAGAAAATAGTTTTGTAGTGATAGCAAGGGTGCAGTGATAGTGTTGGGGACAATAGCAGTGGAATTTCAGCAGGAGAAATTGAGGGAAGAATTTCTAGAGAAAGAATATTTCCAAAGCTCTGCTAGTAAGAGGCAAGCAATTTATGTATCTCTTAATTTGCTGAAGTTTAATAAAATTCCTCATGTGTAGTATTGGTTTTCCCTTCGGGGTTTTTCTAGGGATAATTTGTTCAAAAATATTGTGTTTATTATTGTGCATGTTTTCTTCTCTATTCCTATGATTTTATTTGTGAAGTTGCAGTTGTGTTATTTTTCAATATTTGTTGTGAATTAATTTCCAGTAGTCAAATAATCTATATTATATAGGAGATTAATAATCAGTAACTACAATAGAATTTTTCACACGGTATTAGAGTTGATCTAAGGGAAGACAAGGCTCAGCATAGGAAGGAAAAATAGAGGGTTTATAAAACCCATTTCTACCTCTTCAGAATTATTTTTATTATTATTGCTTTTGAGATGGCCTCAACAGGTTTAAGAGATCAAGACAAATTGGATGGAGCCTCAAATTTTGTTGTCTAAAAAGCCATAATTTCTTTATTGCTAGAAGAGAATGGTATCAAGGAATATGTGACCAGTGTTGTACCTGTACCTACAGATCCAACACAACTCTTAACATATAAGAAGGAAGATGCCAAGGAAAGGAGGCTAATTCTTGATGGTTTCAAGCACCATATTATTCCACATATCATAGAGTTAGATAAAAAAAAAGATGTGGGATGCCATTCTAAATTTGTACCAGAATACTACCACTAATCGGAAGTTGATTCTCAGAGAAAAGGAGGAATACCTAGATGAAAAAGGGAGAAGACATTACAAGTTACCTTGCACTAGACTTAGACTCGTCAAGGATGAGTTGACAACTATTGGAGATAAACCAGATGATGGTCAACGTGCTAGTGTGAACAGCCCTAAATGGGTTTACTAAGTAGTGGAATGTCATTGTTCAAGTTATCAATGGATGTCTACACTTTACCGAGTTGGGATCAACTATGGAGTGACTTCACTCAGGAGGATCTTAGACTAAGTCTTGTCAGTGGAACCAATAGTAAGAGTCAGAAAAGTGAGGCAGAATAGGGAAACACTGCCCTATTAGGAAAATGGAAAGATAAGAAGGGGTCTAGAAAAGGATCAAATCCACAAAGTGAGAAGAAGAAGGACTTGTCTAAAGTCAAGTGCTATGGCTTTCATAAGTTTGTCCGCTATGTCAGTGATTGCCCATAAAGGAAGAAGAATGAAAAGAAGGGAAAGAAGTAGACGACAACTTCAACAAATGTAGATGAGCTCTCTAGTAGAATGGAGGATGAGTTTGTACTCATAGCTTGTATGGTTAGCTCAATCTCATAGGGTGTTTGGTATATAGACAGTGGGGCATCATTTCATATGACAGGAGTTAGAGATTACTTCTCCAGCTATAAGGAGGAGGACATCAGAATCCTAATTTCTATGGGGAACATGTCCAAACTCAATCTAGTTGGGAAAGGGACTATTCTATTTCAGAGGGAGAATGGCAAGTTGATTCCCATTCATGATGTGTTGCATGTGTCAGGCTTGGGTATGAACCTAATTTCCATATCTATCCTTCAGGATAAAGGTTACAATGTACTCTTTAGATGGGAGAATGTGTTAATCAAGCATAACAATTGGAAATCACCTATACCCATTGCAGTTAGGAGCGACTGACTTTACAAGTTGTAGTTTGTTACTCATAAGGCACTAATGAGCAAGAATAATTCTAGAGATCAAGGAGAGCTATCGCATACGAGGATGGGCCATATATATCATGGAGCACTTAAATTGCTTCATGAGAAAATGACAAGTGTTCTGGAGATGAGAACAAAGCATGATGATGTATGTAAAGGATGTGTGTTGGGGAAGTTTGTGAAAGAAACTTTTCCAAGGAGTGAGCAGCTAGTAGAGGCTCCAAGGATCGTGCAACCAAATTAGGGTCAATGAAGCTCGAGTATAGTTACTGTAAGGAAAATCAAATGCGGAAACAATTCTCCTAACGTCAAAACGTTAGGGAAGAATGTAGATACACTTTTAAATTTTACAATTATAGTCAAATTGAGATGCACATGAAAGCAATAATAGAAACAGAGTATTAGAAACACACATATGGACACCAGATATATGTGGGAAAACCCTTAAGGGAGAAAAACCCACCAAACCAAGAGAAATCACTTTGTATTATAGTAATAAGGATTACATACAAGAGTTCTAACTTATCTTTCTGATGTCATATTACAATAGCTTTCACTATGATAAATCTTGTATAGGAACCTTCACTTTATAGTCTTCACAGAATAGAAATCACTCTGATACAATTCAAACTGTTCACACACCTATTGATTGAACCAACTGACGAACCATTGAGCATCTGCAACTGTCAACTATATTCATGGCGTTCCCTGTCTATTGAACTTCCTCACAGAACTGTCACAACAGACTACCTTCCAATGGTTCCCATTCAGCTATTCCTATTCGTCCACGAGATACCACATTGAAAGTCTCACTTGGTCAAACGGCTTCAAGCTGTGTTGTCATATCGGTGAGACACCGAATGTGCCTCCCTGATGACAACACAGTAAACACTTGATATCACCAAGACTCCATCCTATCGCCAAGATGTTACATCGACTCTAGAGAGCTATCGCTTAGCTTTCACCATGTCACCAAGACATATCGCTTTCGCTGAGATGTCATAACGAAACCTCAAAGTCACATAGCCATGATTTTTCCATTCAGCAAGACTATCACTCTTCGGTGAGACCACATACCGATATTCAAAGTCACAATGATCTCAACATTCCTATCGGCAAGACTTATCACTCGCCAAGAGGCTACACCAAGATATCTTATGTTATACCAAAGCCATTAGCAGTCGCCAAGACTATCTTCCTTCACTGAGACTTTACTCCAAGATCCTCCAGTCATACCGAGCACCAAATAGTAGTCAGCAAGACCTATGTCTATTTTCTAAGAGTTCACATCGAGATCTTTATGTTATCGCGAAGACTCCATATGTGTTCCCGTCGGCGAGAAATTCAACGTTCATTGAGACGTCTTCTCGGGACCTTTGAGCTACCCCGAAGCCTCCAAGTGTGTCCCCGTCGGCAAGACCTTCATTGTTTACTGGGATTTCTTCCCGAGTGTTGAAGTCACTCTGAATCCCCTGGTCGCTATGAGTCTCCCCGATGCTCGATTAAATGGCCTGTCGGCCAGAGATCTCCACGCGGTAAGATGTCACAATGACTGCTTCTTGTCACAGCGATAGGTTCCAAAGTAAAAGTGTTCGGTAGGACTCTTGCAAGGTCATAGCGACCTGATCTGTTCAACAAGATTCAAAACTACTAGTCGGCCAGACTTCATGGACGTCACATTGACTTTTCTCCAGTAGAGGTTAGAACATGTGGGATTGACACACATATTTCCAACAATCTCCCACTTGATGAAGATCACACAGGCACCTCAAGAGCACCACATAATTATTGAAAATCATGGGCACTAAGGCCCATTGAACTGGCACACCACCTAAACTTGTATGTGCTCACTGGCTTTGTCAATGCATCTGCAACATTCTCCAGAGTATCAACCTTTTCAAAATTGACCTTTCCATCCTCCATATCTCATACAAAGTGGTACTGTACATCTATATGTTTCATCCTGGCATGGAAAGTAGGATTCTTTGCCAGAAAAATTGCACTATGACTGTCACAGAAAATAGTTATTTCCCCTACATCAAGACCAATGTTAGAACACAAACATTTTAACCAAATTTCTTCTTTACAAGCATGAGTAGTTGCCATGTATTCAGCCTTTGTAGTGGACAAAGTGACTATAGCATGTCGCTTACTCATCCAACTCACTGCGCCACCATTCAACATGAAAGTATATCCACTAGTGGATCTCCTGCTGTCAATATCCCCTGCCCAAACAGAATCTACATATCTATGAATGCTGAGAGTCCTTTGTGATTCAACCAAGTTCCCATGATAACACAAAGCAAAATCTGAAGTCCCCTTCAAATATCTAAACACTCTCTTCACTGCATCCCAATGTGTTCTTCTTGGATTAGCCATAAGACGACTAAGAACTCCCACTGCTTGGGCAATGTATGGCCTTGTATAGACCATTGCATACATAAGACTACCTACTACACTAGCATAGGGCACATTGGTCATGTCCTCCATCTCAGTAGGAGATTTTGGATAGTCTTCAACAGATAGCTTCGTTCCCTACAAGACTGGAACAACTAACTGCTTGCAATCATTCATGCAAAATCTCTCTAGAATAGTCCTGATATACTTACTCTGACTAAGCCAAAGTTTTCTATTATTTTTGTCCTTGGTTATCTCCATCCCCAAAATATACCTTGCTGCACCAAGATCTTTCATTTTGAACTTAGCAAACAACTGAGACTTAAGATCAGAAATCATTAGCTTACTATTGCCTATGAACAACATATCATCAACATAGAGAGGAATAATAAGGACTTGATCACCTTCAACTTTATAATAAACACAATAATCAAATTTTGATCTTACAAATCACAAAGACAATACAAAAGTGTCAAATTTCTGGTACCACATTCTAGGTGACTACTTTAACCCATACAAAGAATTTTTTAATTTGCAAACCAATTTTTCTTTACCTTTTACAACAAAGTGCTTAGGCTGAGACATATAGATTTCTTCTTCAAGATCACCATGAAGAAATATTGTTTTCACATCCATCTGTTCGAACTCTAAGTCATACGCTGCTGCAAGTGACAAAAGAAATCTGATAGATGTCAGCTTAGCTACAAGAGAGAAAATTTCCCCATAATCAATTTCGTCTACCTGGGAATAACCCTTTGCAACCAATCTTGCCTTATATTTTTCAACACTGCCATCCAGACCAATCTTTTTTTTGAATACCCATTTGCGCCAACAACTTTTCTGCCTTTAGGCAATGGCACCAAACTCCAAGTTTCATTCTTTTCTAATGATGCCATTTCTTCATTCATGGCTTCCAACCAAGAGTCTGAAGCAGACATTTTAAATGCCTCTGTTACCATCCTAGGCTCATCAGTGCTTGAAATTAAAGCATAGGCATGAGTATAATCTATCAAAGAAAACCTATACCTATCTGGTTGTTTTCTTTCACGGGTTGACCTCCTCACTTGTTGAGGCTAAGGTTCTTCTTCTTCTTCAGAACTTTCAGAACTGCTTGAGCTCTCCTCAGTTTTAAGCACATTTTGAATCTTCAATTCCTCTTTCTCTGGTGTAGGAGGAATTCCAACTACATCCTTATTGTTTTCTGACTATTTTCTCTGACTGCAGATCCAAGGTAGACGGTTTCAGCTCACGAAGGATTACACTTTTGTTGTATACAACCTTCTCTGTATCAGGATTCCAAAGCTTGTATCCTTTTATGCCAGCACTATAGCCAATAAAAATACATTTGATAGCCTTGTTCTCCAACTTAGATCTTTTCTCATACGACACATGAGCATATGCCTCACAGCCAAAAACTTGAATATGTCTTAAAAAGGGCTTCTTACCAGACCATGCTTCCAAAGATGTTTTCTCAAGAAGAGCATAATTTGGAGAACGATTTATTAGATAACACGCAATAGATACAGCCTCAGCCTAGAACTTCTCCAAGCCAGCACTACTGAGTATACTTCTTGCTCTCTCCATCACTATCCTATTGAACCTCTCTGCAACTCCATTCTGTTGTGGAGTATAAGGTGTAGTCTTATGTCTTTTAATACCATGGTATTTGCAATACCTTTCAAAATCATCATAACAGAATTCACCGCCATTATTAGTCCTTAATCATTTAAATTTTCTACCAGTCTAATTTTCTACAAAGTTCTTAAATTCCTTAAATCGACTGAACACTTCTGATTTACTTTTCAGAAAATAAACAAATGTTCTTCTTGAATAATCATTAATGAATGACACATAGTATCTTGACATAGACAAAGAAGGAACATTCACTGGACCAAACACATTCAAATGAATATAATCTAGCAAACCAGAAGATTTATGAGGACTGAAATAAAATGAAACACGGTGCTACTTTCCATATATACAATGCTCACATAATTCAAATTCGACGTTACAATCTTCAAGCACCTCAACGATGTTTTTATTCTACAAGGTTTTTAAACCTTTTTCTCCTATGTGGCCTAGCCTATGATGCCATAGCATAGTCTTCTCTACTAGAAGTGTTACTTCCATAGAGTTTACATAATTAGGGATATTTCCCTCTTTAGCTCCACTCTAGCCTTTTGTGACTTTACAGAGACACTGTTACATTGAACAACCTGTGCATCTAGCTTGTACAGGGTACCAATTCGAGCACCTCTAGCCAGCACCATTGAACCTCTAGTCATCTTGCAGCCATTTCTAAGGAATGTGACTTGTACTCCAGTATCATTCAGCTTACTGACAGATAATAGATTTCGAGCCAGACCTGGTATGTGCATAACATCATTAATTCCATTTACTTTTCCATCAGGGAATTGGATTTTGACTCTTCCATGAGCAACTATCTCCAAAGTTGAATCACTCGCCAAGTACACTTTTCCACCATTGTATTCTTCATACTTTGTGAACCATTCTCTATGAGATGTCATGTGGAAAGATGCTCCAGAATCAATTAGCTAGACATCATCTAATGCCTGTGCAGCCAAGGCTACAATGAATGCATCTGCATCACTATGAGAAGACTCATTTTCGGAAGAATACTTCTTCTTCTTCTTCTTCTCCTCTTTACAATCCTTTCGGACATGACCAGGTTGCCCATAGTTCCAACACTTCACCTTGGACTTCTTGCCATGAGACTTTGATCTCCCCTCTAATTTTGATTTGGACTTCGCATCCTTCTTCTTGCCTCTATCTTTTGACGTTCCTCTAACAACAAGGGCCTCCTTCGCCATCTCATAAGATTTCCTTCTCATTTCTTCTGACAACACAAAACCAACAACATCTTCCATCTTGAAACTGGATGTTGTACTCCCAATAGCCATCACCAAATGATCCCAAGAGTCTGGAAAAGAACACAATAAAAGCATACAATGATCTTCTTCTTCAATATTTACACCAACAGACGTTAATTGAGCAATCAACATATTAAACGCATTCAAATGATTAGCTACAGACCCTCCTTCCTGCATTCTCAAACTATACAGCTTCTTCCTCAGGAACAATTTATTCACCAAAGACTTCCCTTGATAAATAGATGCCAGTCTCTTCCACAAGGTAGATGCAGTATTCTCTTCATGCACATTAAGAAGAATGGAGTCTACCAAACATAGCCTTATCAACCCCTTAGACTTTCTATCTGCAAGGTCCCAATCTTCTTGCTCCATGCTTGTAGGTTTAGCTCCAGACACAACAATCCAAAGATCATGATCCACTAAGAGATTTTCCATTTTGAGTTTCCACAACTCAAAGTTACTGCCATTGAACTTCTCTATTTCAATCATTCTTGATGTGCTAGCCATCTCAATCTGTAATTAGAAATTGACAAACTTCTACAAGACTCCCACTGAACAGAATTAACACAAAAAACCCAACATACCCACAAGGATAACACAACTCGCCAGGCTCTTATACCACTTGTAAGGAAAATTAGATGTGGAAAGAATTCTCCTAACGTCAAAACCTCAGGGAAGAATGCAGATACACTTTTAAATTTTACAATTATAGTCAAATTGAGATGCACGTGAAAGCAATAATAAAGACAGAGTATTAGACACACACATATGGACACCAGATATACATGGGAAAACCCTTACAGGAGAAAAACTGACCACACCAAGAGAAATCACTTTGTATTACAGTAATAAAGATTACATACAAGAGTTCTGACTTATCTTTCTGATGTCATATTACAACAGCTTTCACTATGATCAATCTTGTACAGGAACCTTCACTTTACAGTCTTTACAGAATAGAAATCACTCTGATACAATTCAAACTGTTCACACACCTATTGATCGAACCAACCGATGAACCATCAAGCATCTGCAACTACCAACTATATTCATGGCATTCCCTGTCTGTTGAACTTCCTCACAAAACTGTCACAATGGACTACCTTCCAATGGTTCCCATTCGGCTCTTCCTATTCGTCCATGAGATGCCACATCAGAAAGTCTCACTCAGTCAAATGGCTTCAAGTTGTGTTGTCATATTGGTGAGACACTAAACGTGTCTCCCCGATGCCAACACAGTAAACACTCGATATCACCAAGACTCCATCCTATCGCCAAGATGTTACATCGAGTCCAAAGAGCTATCGCTCAACTTTTGCCATGTCGCCCAGACATCGCTTTCGCTGAGATGTCATACTAAAACCTTAAAGTCACACAGCCATGAGTTTTCCATTCGGCAAGACTATCACTCTTCGGTGAGACCACATACCGATATTCAAAGTCACAATGATCTCAACATTCCTATCGCTAAGACTTACCACTCGCTAAGAGGCTACACCAAGATATCTTATGTTATACCAAAGCCATCAGCAGTCACCAAGACTATCATCCTTCACTAAGACTTTACTTTGAAGTCCTCCAGTCATACTGAGTGCCAAATAGTAGTTGGCAAGACCTTTGTCTATTCCCTAAGAGTTCACATCGAGATCTTTATGTTACTGCGAAGACTCCATATGTGTTCTCATCAGTGAGACATTCAACATTCATTGAGATGTCTTCTCGGGACCTTTGAGTTACCCCGAAGCCTCCAAGTGTCTCCCAGTCGACAAGACCTTCATCGTTTGTTGGGACGTCTTCACAAGTGTTCAAGTCACTCTGAAGCCCCGGGTCGCTATGAGTCTCCCCGATGCTCGATTGAATAGCCCGTCGACCAAAGATCTCCATGTGATAATATTTCACAACAACTGCTTCTTGTCACAGTGATAGGTTCCAAAGTAAAAGCATTCGGCAAGACTCTTCCAAGGTCACATCGACCTGATTTGTTCAACAAGATTCAAAACTACTAGTCGGCTAGACTTCATGGATGTCACACCAACTTTGCTCCAGTAGAGGTTACAACCTATGGGATTGAGACATATATTTCCAACAATCTCCCACTTGATGAAGATCACACAGGAACCTCCAGAGCACAACATAATTACTAAAAATCATGGGCACTAAGGACCATTGAACTGGCACACCACCTGAACTTGTTTGTGCTCACTGGCTTCGTCAATGCATTGGCAACATTCTCCAGAGTATCAACCTTTTCCAAACTGACCTTTCCATCCTCCACCATATCTCGTACAAAGTGGTATTGTACATCTATATGTTTCATCCTGGCATGGAAAGTAGGATTCTTTGCCAGAAAAATTGCACTCTGACTGTCACAGAAAATAGTTATTTCACCTGCATCAAAACCAATGTTAGAACACAAACGTTTTAACCAAATTGCTTCTTTACAAGCATGAGTAGCTGCCATGTATTCAACCTTTGTAGTGGACAAAGCGACTACAACCTACTGCTTACTCATCCAACTCACTGCACCACCATTCAACATGAAAGTATATCCACTGGTGGATCTCTTGCCCAATCAGAATCTACATATCCATGAATGCTGAGAGTCCTTTGCAATTCAACCAAGTTCCCATGATAACACAAAGCAAAATCTGAAGTCCCCTTCAAATATCTAAACACTCTTTTCACTACATCCCAATGTGTTCTTCCTGGATTAGCCATAAGACGACTAAGAACTCCCACTGCTTGGGCAATGTCTTGCCTTGTACAAACCATTGCATACATAAGACTGCCTACTACACTAGCATAGGGCACATTAGTCATGTCCTCCATCTTAGTAGGAGATTCTGGACAGTCTTCAACAGATAGCTTCTTTCCCTACAAGACTAGAACAACTAACTGCTTGCAATCATTCATGTAAAATCTCTTTAGAACAGTCTTGATATACTTACTGTGACTGAGCCAAAGTTTTCTATTATTTTTGTCCCTGGTTATCTCCATCCCCAAAATACACCTTGCTGCACCGAGATCTTTCATTTTGAACTTAGCAGATAACTGAGACTTAAGATCAGAAATCATTAGCTTACTATTGCCTATGAACAACATATCATCAACATCAAGAGAAATAATAAGGACTTGATCACTTTCAGCTTTATAATAAACACAATGATCAAATTTTGATCTCACAAATCCCAAAGACAATACAAAAGTATCAAATTTTCGGTACCACATTCTAGGTGACTGCTTTAACCCATACAAAGACTTTTTTAATTTGTAAACCAATTTCTCTTTACCTTTTTCAAAAAAGTGCTCAGGCTAAGATAGATAGATTTCTTCTTCAAGATCACCATGAAGAAATGTTGTTTTCACATCCATCTATTCGACCTCTAAGTCATACGCTGCTGCAAGTGACAAAAGAAATCTGATAGATGTCAGGTTAGCTACAAGTTAGCCAGATATGTTTTTTTTTTCGAACTACTATCTAATGTTTATGTAACAAGATTTATCTTGTGTGGATAGCGCAATTGGTACAAAGTAGGCATTATATAAGCATGAGCTTAGGAATTGAGGTAGTTGTTTTAATGTATGAGTATATTCACGCATGTTATCCTGGCAAGACTGTCCTATCAAGTAAGGTTCATGTGTTGTGGTCTACTAGGTATGTATATTTATATGTTGGGAAGATTTTGTAAGAATGGAAACACAAAGGTCTCATTTTCATTGTTATCTTACTAGAAGTTATAATAAGACATACCTAGTTCCCTCATTAGTTTAGCTTATTTGGTGTATTAATGAAGAAGGCCATGGTCAAATGAGACCTAGAAGGTCACAGTCTCTCATTAGAATGGAGAGATTTCTATCACAATAGTTGTGTACCTCCAACTTCTACAACCCTAATTATTTCCACTACAATGGAAAAAAAGATCTTTTAGAGTAGCCTACTTATTTGACCCTTAAGTTAGTGATGTCACCTCAATGTTGGTTTTTATCTTGGCAAAGTTTTTGTCCAATCAAGGAGGGAATGGTGCTCCCACTTCTTGGTCAACTCTTGTACTTAGTTGTGGGATATCCACAATTGCACCTTCTATCTTACAACATTATGATTTGGCATCCTCAAGACATTATTCCTCTCCATGTCAACTTCTTATCACTCCACAATATTTTTCAAGGTGTGTTAAATTTTTTATATAAGAAGTAAATCCTAACCATCGTTTGGGTCTTGTATTTTTCTAATGGAGTAGAGTAGGTACAATTAACCAAATGTGTGGGATCAATGAATTTGTGAGTTTATGACGCCATACAAAAACTTGAACTTCTTGAATTCACTTTTGCTTCATTGGGTTTTAAAATTGTAATCTTCATGGTTGCTACTTACTCCATCAAAATATATATTCCACTTCTTAATTGTTAATGGGGGAGCCCTATTTGGTGTAGTGTGCCAAAAACACCATAAAATTAATAAGAGAGAAGAGGGTGAAAAAAATTGAAGGGAAATAGATGACACAAAAAAACTTATCAAAATTATTTTCATTTTATGTTTAAGTCCACAAAATATGTATTTAAAAAAATAGGTGCATAAAATTGTTCATATTGATTCTATAATGTAAAGTTCTATTGATAATATTATTTTAGACAATAGTGAAGTTGACAAGCAGTTGACCTTAATGTTTTCTATTACATTTCTTGTTTTAGGTTGAAAGGAGTAAAAATGTGAGGAGGCTCTCATAAAATCTCTCTAAATAAATATGGCTTGAACCTTAGATACATGCAATGTACTAATAACAATGGTCCAATATGGTTTTGAGTGGATTTGGTTGATTAGTTGGATGCTTTTAGAATGATTAATTGTGAGTGGAGTCAATTATTATTAATTTTTTTTCCTTTATTTTGTTATTTTTAATGCTTTTGAGTGTGATAACAAATAAATTAATCTAATTTACAATTTTTGAATGTGATAACAAATAAATCAATCTCTCTAAAATAAATTTTTAGAATGATTAGGTGGATGCTTTTAGAATGATTGATTGAGAGTGGAGTTAATTATTATTATTATTATTTTGATACTGCAGGGGTATCCCCAGTGACCTAGCAAAGTTGAACTCGAGACCAATGGGGAGCAAACCCACTGCCCAAGCCAACTCTACTACCTATTCAGGCTTTCTTTTATTTTCTTATTTTTGTTATTTTTAATGCTTTTGAATGTGATAAAAAATAAATCAATCTAATTTAAATAGTATCAAATATTTTTTTATTCTTTTTACTTTACTATTTAAATAGTTTAACTAATGAATTTAAATAATAATAATAAAATTTATGCCAAAGGCGTTCCATCTATAAACATTACGGGCTGACTTTAATGATTGATGGTTTTGAATGTGGTAGAATGATTGATTGTGAATGTATTCAATTATTATTTTTGTTATTTTTGATGCTTTTGAATGTGATAACAAATAAATCAATCTAATTTAAATAGTATCAATATATATATATATATATATATATATATATATATATATATATATATATATATATATATATATATTCAATATTTAAATAGATTAACTAATGAATTTAATTAATAATAAACAACTAAGTATTTGTGTTCCCTATATGAACATTACTAGTTGACTTTAATGATTGATGGTTGAGAATGTGGTAGAATGATGGTTGATCATTGATGAAACCAATATAAATAAATACAAATTATATTAAAAAAATAACACTTTATATAAAGAAAAAAGCATAGGATAAGGTATTATTTCTACATTTCCACTAAAAAAAGAAAACAAAAAAAATCATAATTATTATATTTTACAAATTAAAATAATAATTTATATTTTACAAAAAAAAAATATTTTACTATATTGAATTTACCTTCTTTAATTAATCATTGCACTTTATACAAAGAAAAAAAGAAAAGAATTATATATGCTTTTTAATTTTCTACTGAAAATAAAGAATTAGATATGCTTTTTAATTTTCTACTAATATTCAAAAATTAAAAAAATATAATTATTATATTTTACAAATTAAAATAAAGACTATTATATTTTAGAAAAATCATATTTGAATACACTGAATTTAGCTTATCAAAATAATCATTGCACTTTATACAAAGAAAGTAATCAAAAACAGAAAATTTCACAGAAGCAAATAGATGTGAGAAAACAAAAATAAAGCTTTTTAGTTTGGAAGCAATAGAACCCTTTTCAAAAAAACAGAACATACAATATTTGCGAATTAAATTTTTTTTGGATGTTTTTAAATAACGAGTATCGAATTACTTCTCTTGAATAATGAAATCAAAAGAGTTTCAAGTAAAGTTATTGGAGTTGTTTGATTAACTGGATATTTCTATTGATCTATGCCCACGTGAAACTAAAATCCATTGAAAATAACCTGATGCTTACCTTAAACTTGTCATTGATCTCTCAAGGATTCCCGCGAATAGCACTATTGGAGATCCTCCTGACGATATCAAGTTTTTGTGTAGTTTGGCAATTGTTTGTGAAGAAGCTTCTAACAAGTGAATGAAATTTGTTCGGTGAAGAATAGATAGCAAACGAACGTAATAATCCAAACTTCCAAATTGTAAACTAAATCTAACCACAAATTAAATTATCTTTCAAACCAAAGCTGCTCTAATCTCATTTTAGAAATACAGTAAAATTTTCACTCCTGGTGCTAGCGATGCAGCAGAATCCATTTTCTTTCTCTCCCTGCCAATTGAGTACATAGACTAGTCTCCAATGGTGAGGGAATGAGGAATAATCAATGCTCCTGGACTAAGAACATAGATGCTGGATGGCAAATTGTTGAGCTTCAAGATTTTGGAATGGCAATTGTAAGAAAAGAAGCAATGTACAACTCGCTTTTCTATCAATTTTTGAATTTACACTGAAAGGGAAGAAAAGTGAAGAGCGGTAGTTAGAATTGGGCATCAATCAAGAAAAATCATGTCGACATTGAAGAGGGGACTAAAATTCCGAAGGAAAACAGCGTATACAGTTAACAAATTGGCAACTTCGCACAAGTTCACCGATTGGTACAGTATTTTATTCATCGGGTAGCTTTGAGCTTGCCTCTGCAAGAAGCGGCGAATGCATCACTAAGGGTCCAAAACTTAATGTAGATGTCGACGAAGTGAATACAAGCAAGTTTGATGGATGGCAAGGAAGAAGGGATATTAAAAGGACTCTAAAAAGGTGAGAGGACGATCCGACCTTGGAGGTGCCAAATGTTCGGATTGTGTTTTATGGAATTTCGTTGTTTGGTCAAGTAGGATTCCAAATTATTATTGATATTTTGTCAGATTGGCATGAATTTTAGTTTTAATGCAAGTTATTATAAGAAATAATAAAATATTAGTGAAAACAAAGCTTAAAATGAAATGTAAAATAAACAATAAATAGCATAGATATGTCTAAAATAAACTAGTAGAACATATATGAACTCTCAACTACTATGACATGTACAGAATCATTTTCAATATCCAAAACTATACTATACATTTCAATTATCTTAAAAAATAGTAAATAAAATGTTTAAAATAAAATCTATATCTAATATTGTAAAGAGAATAAGTGAAAAATTAAATGATAATAAGCATACTAACAATCATAAAATCCATTATATATGAACAACTTTAACAAATTTTATTTGAAATGTTAATAATAATTTTGAAAAAAAAATCAATAAATTTAATTTAAATAAAAAAAATAGCATAAAATAACTTCTAAATTTAACTTTATAATTACATTAATAATATAATTAAATAACTTTTATTTATAAAATAACATATTAAAATAAATTAAAGTAAAATCTTTCATTAATATTTCAGCCATATATATTTTATTTACTCATTAAAATTAAATTATGTAAACTTAATAAACAATCTGCATAAATCGGATCTACATAAATCTTTCTTCGAAACAAAATTATAACCATCAAATTTTTATTTAACAGAAACTAGTATTATTCATAAAGTTTAAAATATATATAAATATTATCATGTAAATAATCTTAAAAATTATGTGACAGTAACCTTCGTCTTTTACGGATTAAATAAACCGCAAAGCCAATAAATGTCAATTGTACCCATGCAATACTAGGTTATCCCTTCGTTGGAAGGGAATTAGTGGGTCCTTCGATTGCTCTTTCATAGCCAAGAAGAAGCGGCGCAATACACTACCCAACTTCCGTATGGGATCACACAAGACCAATCAAGGTTGTACCGCCCTAGATATGACGTGGCGTGTAATTACGGTGGGATTCCTGAACAAAAAAGCTTTTCCTCGAGAAAATAGTTGCGCTATATATATAGGAAGATAGCACACCATCACCCACACAAGCACGGCCAGCCATAAGCATTTGGGTGCCACTACCATGTGTATGGCTGCACCAAATGTCATCCCCGTTGATACCAACCCTAGCCACAATGTGCCAACACTAATGTCACAGAGAATAGGGTCTGCTTCTTTGGCAATGAAAAGAGCATAAACAATGAGAAGTGCAGACGCAACGGAAAAGCAAAATGCCAAAGCGTCAAATGCCACCAACACTTGAAAGATAAGGGAATTAATATCTGCAGAATCATGCTTTCCTGGCAAGGTAAAAGCAACTGCAAAAGCAACCGTCGCCACTAACACTGCAGTTACTGATATGGCCTGGTTATTCCATAGTGATATTTCAGATAAATTTTCCTTCATTGGCATGTCCGGGAGCCAATGTGAGCTTTGAAGGCCACCTTGTTTAGACAGAAATGTCCGAAGCTGTAACCATATTAGTGATTATTAAATTCATTTTTTGTTATCATACATGTTTGCAATTTTTAAAAATAGAAAATGGCAGAAGCTGCTACTCAACTACTGACCACATTTAAAAAAATAGCATAGCAATTGATCGAACAGCCCCGTGTATTTTCCATTTGCAAAAATATGCAAATGATTAAAAAGCCTTTGAATGAAATACACAGTAAGAAAATCTCTTCAATAACGAGTCAATATAATTATTATCTGCTAATAAATCACTTACCTGACGGAAAAGTTGAGGATCTGTGGATTCATATTGAGTCGCTATATCTAATGGTGTTCGCCCAAAGTAGTCGGCGCAGTTAATGAACGTTTTTTCCAGTAACTTCATTATAATGTCTTGGAATTCCGATTCCACTGCATTAAATATTTCTGATGCATTTTCCACTGCCAGGTGGAGTGGATTTCTACCCACACTGTCTACCATGTCTGAACAATCTTCACATTCATCGAGTATAGCTCGCACTAAGCCTGCATTACCGTTTATCACTGCTAGATGGAGTGGAGTTTGTTTGTTTTTGTCCCCCATGTAACATACCGAACTGTCTGTTTCTATAAGCTTTTTGAAGATTTTGTGCATATCTCTGTGTCTTTTGCGTCTGCTCGGAAAAAAAATAGAAGGTTGTGATATTGGTACTGGGATAAATGCAGCTATGTGCAACGGTGTCATACCATTGCTATCTTTTTCTTGGACTAGTCCAGATTTGGAGTCAATCTTATCAGGTCCAGATTTGTAGTCAATGTTATCAGGTCTAGATTTGTGCTCAATAAGCTTCTCAACCACATCTGCAATGGACAGATTATAAATTCGTGAGAACCAACTACATATTTTAAATCACCTACAAGGAGCAAAGCGGACAGTTTGAATTCAAATAAAATGAAAACAAAACAAAAGAAACACTGCAGGTATTGTTTGACAAAAGGACAACTTTTTATTGATCGAACGTGACTGTAATGCGAGTAACAACTCAAGCGGGCTTAACCTTGGAGAAAACTCCCTGGTTAAGCGCGCTTGAGCTGGAGCAGTACTGGGATGGGTGACCTCCTGGGACGGACCAGTGCTTCACCTCTGTGAGCATCACCTAGATGCAATGAGTGCTAAGTGGACCATTTGATATCATGAGATGGGTTCTTGTTGAACCACTACTCATGAAACATGGGTCAATGAGTTTGACTCGAAACTACACGGTTGAATCCTGATAGCAATATCATAATTTGACACGCTGTGGAAAAATACCTCCTACTTATCAATGTAATGCGAGTGTTAGGAAGGGGAGCCGGGGGCGGTGGTGTTGCACGATGGTCAGTGTGGTCCTCTCTAACTTTTAGTTTTAAAATAATTAATGAGGTTGAATGGATGGTTGTGCTGGACGGTTTGCATTTAGTCGATGTAACAAGTTAATGATAGAAGGTGACCGAATGACAGTTATTTTGGCCTTAGAATATAATGATAGTCCCATCATTGAATTTTTTTTTTTAATTTTTAAATAAGTTCTCAATAATTGTATTATTAGTCCTTGTTTATCTATAGGGGAGACTTATGTTTCCGGTCCATCAAATTGATATTAATCTTCTCCAAACACTGTGCAACCAAAAATATTTCACAGTTTTCTAATGTTTAGGCTGTATTTTTAAATTTGCTTCTTATTTATTCGAACAGAATTTAGCCAGGCGATTTTATAAATTTTCAGTTGAAAAATAGAAGGAAAATCATCCTCCAATCATAAGTTGGGCTGAGCAAAAGTTAAAACAAGTTTATAATCTATCTGCATTTTATTTCGGCTGTGAAGTTTAACCTAATGCTTTTGTTATTGTTTCCTTGATAGATGGTTCGGGTATGGACTGTAGGGCATGTGTTTATTGCAGACGGTTGCGTTTGGAGGTGGAATTTTTTATGACAGTTCACGTGCCTTGTCTATGCTTCCACATTTTAAATATGTGTCTACCATGTTAGAAATATCTAATCTCAACTATTTAATGTGCTAGTTATAGCTCACCACCGTATCAACATTAATGCCAATTTAATTAGAAGCTTTTTGGAGAAGATTTCAAAATATATTAATATTTTATTCTCTTTAGCTGTCTCTCGTAGCTTTTAGTTTTAATCCCTTTTTTGTGGTATTTTTGCATAATGCATGAAGAAGAAAAGAAGAGCATCGCAGCTCTGCAAAGAAGGTTGAAGAAGGGCATCGAAATTCTATTGTATCAATCCAGTTTTTAATATATAAATATAAATTTGATTGTGTCTATTTTGTGTTGTGTTTCAATCTGTGTTTTCTGAGCAACTTTTAACACCAGTTGAATTAGTTCTCTTTTACTGTTGTATGCTCTTTGTTTGCTGCTTTGTTTTATTTTTGCTCCTCTGCCCCTTTACCCACATCTGGTATCAAAGCCACTGGTTCAAACTTCTAGTCTATTTTCTGCATTTGCACTTATTTCTTGTTTAACAGCCATCAATGGCTTCCATAGCCTCAACATCTGTTGCTTTCTTGTCTAGTCTGCAAACCCCTCTTTTCACAGGAAAAAATTATGAATATTGGTCATTGACCATGAAAGCCTTGTTTAGGTCTCAGGATGTTTGAGAAATTGTTGAGAATGGTTATGCAAAACCAGTAGACCAAGCAGCTTATAATGCACTCACACAGGTAGAGAAAGATCTCTTGAAAAATCAGAGAAAGAAGGATAGAAAAGCCCTTTTCTACATTCATCAAGCAATGCATAAAAACATACTGCCAAGAGTTTCAACAGCAACACAAGCAAAGGAGGCATGGAATACACTACAAAGAGTCTATCAAGGTAAGGACAAAGCTAAAGCTGCAAAACTCCAATTACTTAGAAGAGAATTTGAAAATATAAGTATAAAAGATTCAAAATCTGTGGAGTTATTTTTTACTTGTGTTGTTGGGCTAGTAAATTAGATAAAATATCATGGGGAAACATTGGAAGAGATAAGGATAGTTGAGAAAATGTTAAGGGTTTTTCCTACTAAGTTTGATCCTTTAGTTATTGCCATAAAGGAAACTAAGGATTTAACCCAATTGACAATGGATGAATTGCATGCATCTTTGATAAATCATGAATATAGGTTGAACAGGTCATACATCTCTATTGTGAATGCTTTCTCATCAAAGGCTTCAATAAGCCATGGAAGAGGTAGAGGTAGATTCACTCCTATGGGTAGAGGAAGAAATTCATTTAGAGGACGTAGCAATAATCTTGCAAACCAAGGTGGAAGAGGACATAACAATGAGCACTTTCAAAGTCATCCAAGTGGTCAAAGACAAGATAAGTCACATGTTCAATCTTATTACTACAAGAAGTATGGTCACTACTCTTCTGAGTGCAGGAAGAAACAACATGATCAAGGAAGACAAAATCAAAATCCCCCAAAAAATTTCTACAAAAAATTCTATGTTTATTGCATGTGCAAAGATTGTTGAAGCAATTTCTACAAAATCACCAGTTGAATGCAATATGGTTCAAGACAGTCCAAATGATATTTGGTATTTAGATTTTGGTTGTAGCAATCACATGTTTGGAAATCTAGAATTATATTCAAGCTTGGATAAATCAGTTACTTTAAATGTTACTCTTGGGAACAATAATAAAGTGAATGTTATAGAAAAAGGCACTGTTGACATTCTAACCAAAAAGGGGGAGCAAAAAGTCATTCATGATGTTTTTTATGTCGCTGGCCTGAAACATAATCTGATGAGTATTGGTCAATTAGTGCAAAAATGTTACAAAATTTACATGAAAAATAATGCATGTGTCATTCTTGATAAACCTCCAAGCAAGTAGTTGATAGCAGAGGTTCAAATGACAAAAAATTGAATGTTCCCATTGAGGTTGAAACTTGACATCAAAATAAATGTAGGTGAAGCTTATCATATAGTAGAAAACACACAAGCTGGAATAACATTTAAGGCTGAAGATTCTTAGAACGCCTCTCATAGTTGCTTCAAAAAAGAACAAAGTTGCAAAGTTGCTCTGGAAAAGAATAAGGTTGCTCTGAAATAGAGCAAGGTTGTTCCGGAAAGACAGAAATTAAAGCCAAAGATGAAAAAAATGGTAATGTAATTGTTCAAACAACTTTTCATTCAGTGTTAAAGAATGAATCTTGGTTGTGGTATTTGAGATTTGGTCATTTAAAATTTAGAGGTCTGAATTTGTTGCATAGAAAGAATATGGTTAAGGGGCTGCCATTGACTCAAAAACCAGAAAGGGTATGTGAAGTGTGCATCTTGGGTAAATAGCATAGAGAGACCTTCCCTATTGGAAAATTAGAAGGAGCATGTAAACCACTTGAGATTGTTCACTCTAATATATGTGGACCAATGCAAACTCCTTACATTGGAGGTTGCACATATTTTCTGACTTTTATTGATGATTATACAAGAAAGACACGTGTCTACTTTTTGAGGCATAAATCTAATACATTTGGAGTCTCTCAACAATTCAAGGCTCTTGTAGAGAAGAAAAGTGGCTATTACATCAAAATATTAAGAACTGATAGAGGCGGTGAATATAGTTCTAATGATTTTCTGAATTTTTGCAGCCAACATGGTATTCACAAACAATTTACAACCCGTTACACACCTCAAAAAAATGGTGTGGATGGGAGAAAAAATTGAACTATCCTAGATATGGAAAGGAGTATGTTGAATTCAAAACATTTATTAAATGAATACTAGGGTGAAGCAGCAGCAACTGCTATTTATATTTTGAATAGAAATCCAACTACAAGTGTAAGAAATGTGATTCCTCAAAAGACTTGGAGTGGTAGTTATAAAACACAATGTTGCACACTTCAAAGTCTTTGGATGCATTGTATATGCTCATGTTCCTAAAGAGTTGAGAAGAAAATTGGTTATCAGAGGTGAGAAATGTATTTTTGTTTGGTATACAGAAGATACAAAAACTTACAAGTTGTTTAATTGAATTACAAGAAAAGTTATAATCAATAGAGATGTACAATTTGTGCAGAATAAAACATGGGATGGAAGTGTAAAAAAAGTAATAAGTGTAGCAACAACTGATCCACATGATGATATGACTGATGAAGTGATAGAACAACAAGGTATTCCTCAAGCAATACCTCCTTCCACTCCCGAAAATGCAACACAAGTTATAGCACAAGCTACACCTCATTTTACAACAAGACTTTCAAGAAATCAGAATTTTTCTTCCACAATAAACTCCACAAAGAACACCAGCCATAACATCATCTGGAAGTCCATCAAATTCAGCTAATAGAAGCAACTCATATGATCCTACATTGGCAGGCTTGTTGTAGCGAAAAACAAGGATTTTGAGAGATATATATGAAGTTGATTTTAATGTTGAAACATAAAATTCTAGTTTTGTTTTTGCTTTATTTTCAAAGGTTGTTGATCCAATGCTCTTTGATGAAGCATGGGCTGAAGCTATGGATGAAGAGATTGAAGCTATTGAAAAGAAAAATACTTGGGAGTTGGTGGATCGACTAGAAAGAAATGATGTAATAAGTGTAAAGTGGATTTATAAAACTAAGTATGGCATGGATGGAAATGTGTTGAAGCATAAGTCAAGGTTGGTTACTAAAGGTTTCACTCAGCAGCTTGGTATTAACTATAATGAAAATTTTGCACCTGTCGCTCGCTTGGATATGGTAAGAAGTGTTTTGGCCATTACAACCCAAAAGAAGTGGCCTATTTTTCAAATGGATGTAAAATTTCCATTTTTAAATGGTTTGATTGAAGAAGAAGTTAATGTTGAGCAGCCAAAAGGATATGAAATTGTAGGTCATGAAGGAAAAGTATACAAGTTGAAAAAGGTGCTATATGGACTCAAGCAAGCTCCTAGAGCATGGTACAGTCGAATTGATTCTTATTTAATTAAGAATGGTTTTAGTAGGTGCAACAGTGAGCCTACTTTATATATCAAGATGGATGAAGAAGGTAAAATGCTGATAGTTTATCTTTATGTAGATGATTTGATCTTTATGGGAGACCTTTCTATAAGTTATTTTAAGAAAGTTATGATGAAAGAGTTTGAGACGACCGATCTTGGTCTTATGAAATATTTTTTGGGAATAGAAGTTAAGCAATCAATAGATGGTATTTTTATTTCTCAATCAAAATATGCAAGTGATGTATTGAAAAGATTTAATATGTTGAATTGCAAACCAACCCCTACTCCAGTTGTGATAGGACTAAAGTTAAGCAAGGAAGATTATGGTTCATTAGTTGATCCTAGATTGTTTAAAAAGCTTGTTGGTAGTCTCATGTACTTGATTGCCACAAGGGCTGACATCATGTATGGTGTGAGTCTTATCTCAAGGTTCATGGAGTCTCCAAAAGACTCTCATTGGCAATCTGTAAAAAGGATATTGGCGTACCTATGTGGAAGTAAAGACTATGAAATTTTATATTCAGTTGTAGATGATTTCAAACTCATTGGATACACGGACAATGATTGTGCTGGTAGCATAGATGATAGAAAAAGTACCTCTGATTATATCTTTAATTTTGGATCAGGGGTTGTATCATGGGCTTCAAATAAACAACCCATTGTCACACTTTTTTCAGCAGAAGCAGAGTATATTGCAGCCATAGCAACAGCATGTCAAGCCGTATGGATGAAAAAACTGTTAGCTGAATTGATGCATAAACAAGATGAAGCAACAAAGATTTACTATGATAATAAATCATCCATTGCACTATCTAAAAATCATATTTTCATAAAAGAAGCAAGCACATAGACACTAGATATCATTTTATAAGAGAGTTAGTAAATAACAAAGAAATATGTTTGGAGTTTGGTAGATTAGAAGATCAATTTATCGATATCTTCACTAAACCATTGGCAAGAGATGCGTTTGAATACTTGAGAAGTTGTTTGGGTGTTTGTACTGAAGATGAATGTTCTAGAAATTTTTGTGCTAGTGCAGATGCTCCAGAACTTGAGCGAAGATGCTCTGAAACTTTTGAACATAATTTAGGAATAGAAGGAAGATGCTCTGGAACTTAAAGGAAAATGCTCCGAAAGTTTTTTGAGCAGTTTGTTAGCTAGTTGAGATTAAGGGGGAGTGTTAGAAATATCTAATCTCAACTATTTAATGTGCCAGTTATCATCCAACTCACCACCGTATCAACATTAATGCCAATTTAATTAGAAACTTTTGGAGAAGATTTCAAGAGATTTGGAATAAATCCCTATTTACTCTCACACACTTTGTCGTAGCTTTTAGTTTTAATTCTTTTTTTATGGTATTTTTGCATAATGCATGAAGAAGAAAAGAAGAGCATCACAACTCTACAAAGAAGGTTGAAGAAGGGCATCGAAGCTCTATTGTATCAATCCAATTCTTAATATATAAATATAAATTTGATTGTGTCTATTTTGTGTTGTGTTTCAATTTTTGTTTTCTGAGTAGTTTTTAACACTAGTTGAATTAGTTCTCTTTTACTGTTGTATGCTCTTTGTTTGCTGCTCTGTTTTATTTCTGCTCCTCTGCCCCTTTACCCACATACCAGGGGAAATGGTGATGGGAATGGAAGGGATGTAGCCACCTCCTCTTTCTACCACTTTACTGCCATCGAAGAGCAGATCTATACAACATTTTAAGGCTTTACAGATTTCTTTCATTGAGTAGAAAGCAAAAGAAATTGATGTTGTTGTTTACAATGCTTAAATGGACAATCCCCCACAATCAAGTATCCTCTTTTTTCTTTTTCAAGTAATGGTTTGTCTCATACTCTCAAAACAACGTGAATTGTCAAGGTTAAAACCCTCTGTACTTCTCCCATTCAGACAAAATTATGTTGTTCACCATATTGCATGTAACAATACAAGAATAGTGTGCGGCTCAAATTCTTATACTAATGCAATGATAAATATATTGACAGTTTTCTTAGGTTTACTACATTTAGAATGCAATACTATAAACCTAATTTTCTAAAATAATAGTTTAGATGTGGGCAGCACATTCATTGCATTTCTGGGTATGGTTTGATTTGAAGGTGAGAAGATAAAGCAGGGTCAACAATATTCCCTACAAATTGTAGAGAAGGAGCAAAGTGGTGCTAATCCTAGTACTAGAGCCATTATGAGACCCCAAATGTCCTTATCAATAACTTCCTTGAAAGATTGGATACAATAGTGTCCACCAGCTTCAATATTTTGAAGTTTCATTAGTGTTCAAACCTGTGGAGGATTTCGCTATCATGGAAATCTGTGCAGGCTATCTAATGCTACTATTCTTTTAAAATATTTTCTTTGTTGTTTTCGTGAAGCGTAAGTGGCAGAATGATTTTTGTAGGTAGGATTTTAAATTTTGAATTAGCTCAAAATTATTTTGATTGCTCGGGCGATAAATTAAACCCAATGTTTCTCCCTCTGTTTCTAGCAAACAAATCACACATGGAGTGCAACAAAGGGCATCTTTGTAGGGTTCCAAGCTCTCTTTCAAGGCCTGATTGTAGATCACGTGCGGATGCAGGTGGTTGCTACTTAAACGTTGTGTGGGGTATGTGTTGTTGCCTTGCCCTTTGAGCTACCAATGGAACAGACTGCTCTTTATTTTTTACATTGCCAAAGCCTTTAATAGGCAGCTGAGGACTCATTTCTGCAATGGGATTTGGTCGCCATTCTACCTAATCTACCAGAATAGGTTCTTTGGAACAAGACTCTAATATCTATCAAATGATAAAGGAAAGTGGATTCTTGTCAAATATTATAGTTGCATTCACCCTGGTAGGCATGCATGCGAAATATAGAAGCATAGACAAGAGACATGAATTATTTGGCAGAATGTCTCACACTTGCACTGCAATGGTTGCAAGGTATGCACGTAATAAAATTGTTTAAAAGGTTTTAGAAATTCAAACCACCTCATCTACTTTGTTTATATTTAATTTAATGATCAATCTGTGTTTTGCCCATAGATGGCACTCTTTGTCATCTTTTCTAGCAAATTCCCATTAAAAATTGTACCTATCATCTTAGAAAATAGTGGCTCTCAAATGCCTTATAATCTTTTGTCATCTCCTTTATCCTTCCCTCATTTAATGTATTTCATTATTATCTCAAGGGAATCTCAGAAAACATTTTTCTTTGTGGTTTGTATGAAATTTGTTCATGTGTTAGAGTAGGGAGAATTGATAGATCTAAAGTGACTCTAATACATAGAACGACTTTAGAACAACTTTTGGCAATGCATGGTGAAATAATTGTTTGTGTGTGACAAAAATTTTGAGATATATGAGACAAACCATTGCTGAAAAAAAAAAAGAGGGCACCCGACTATGGGGATTGTCCAATTGAGCATTGTATCCAACAACATTAATTTCTTTTTCTTTCTACTCAATATAAGCAATCTACAAATCCTTCAAATCTTGTATAGACCTGCTATTTGATGCCAGTCAAGTACTAGAAAGAGGAGGCGGCTACATCTCTTCCATTCCCATCACCATTTCCATCACCATTTCCTCTAGTAGGAACATATGCAAAATGTGAAAACATAATCAAGACATATGAACTGTCTTAAGAATGCCACCTCCAAATGCAACCTTATCCACAATAAACATGTACCTTGCAGTCCATGCCCCAACCCTCTATTAAGGAAACAACAACAAAGCATTAGATTAAACTTCTCGTCAAGGAGCATAAAATTCATGCATATCAGTTACTCCTTTGTTGTCAGTCCTTATTAGTAACTTCATTGAAATACTGGATACAATAGTGTCCACCAGCTTCAATATGAAACTTGTTTCTAATATTATCTACTTTTTTTCACAGCCAGGGTGCATGTTCTGCATGTTAGGATATGCGGTAGAATTTTCTCTTTCTCATGCTTGATGGCTTGTCCCAAGCGACATTATTTTATGTTGCTGCATTTTCATGCCCCTACCAAAAGGGAACTTTATGGAATGTCAATAGCTAATAGATGTAAGAACACAAATGAAGGTCAACACACAAAGTAATGGCTTTCTTTGTGCTTCTCTTTTCTTACCACTGAGCCTCAAGTTGGAAGTCAATATTGACATTAACCGGAATTTTCAAAGAGGCTATGACCTTAAGTTTCAAGGTCATAGCATCCTTTTAGAACCATGGTGAAATGAGTTACAAGTTTTCAATACCTTGTTTTCCTTATTCTTATGGGAAAACCTATCCAAATGTGTGTGAGACAGGTTTGGAGAGTGTTTAAATCCCTACCTATCTATAGGTGGAAATTTATGTCTTTCATTGAGCAGAAAGCAAAAGAAATTGATGTAATTTGATTTCCTTTTCTCTTATGTAATATGTTGTTTTTCAACTTTAATGCAATATAGAATGCAAGTTTTGCAAACTATGTGCAATCTTCTCTAGAAGAGCATCTTCTAGTTATTTGATTCCACATTTATCCAATTGAAACCTAGATACCTCAACCTTCTCGGTGTTGATTTGGTTATCAGGCTATGTCTCCAAATTAATGAGCATCACTTCTCCTTTGTCCAAAGAGGCATTTTTATCTAAAACATTTGTATTCTCATACAATATGTTTGAATTGTCATCAATCATATTCAAAGCTAAATTGAGGTGATGAACTTTACATTAACAACAAAGATTAGGAATGGCAAGACCTTTTACAATGTGTTGTCACCATAGGCATGGAAGAGTGGTTTTATGCAAAAGTTCCTACAATGGGTGCATCATGCATTTCATGATACTATTATGTCTCTAGATGGGGAGGGAGGCCTGACTATTCATTACAAGAGGTTCTGGCAAGAATATAATTTTTTTTATACAAATAATTGGTTTATACAAGGGGTACTGATCAATCATCACCAATATTGTCTTTGACACATGTATTTTTCTCTTTACTTGTATGCAAGGAGTTTGCACCATGACTTCATGAAATCAGAAATGATGAATCTAGTAATGAAATAATGAAAGTAGAGCATCAAAGTGATGCATTGACAGTGAAAGGATTTTTTGCATTCACAAAAAGGCTGCTTGATTGTGTTTTGTTTTACTCATTTTCTTCCATACCAGTGTATTGGAGCCTCACCATTTCAGCATTTGCTAGGAAATCTAGTTGCACCGCAACCCTGGATTCAAAATAGTTCCTTTGTGTATTATTGTAGAGAATGTTATAAAGTGGTGGATTTTTTTAGTAACTCTACTACTAAACAAATTATTTTTTGACACAAGTTAATCATCAATTAAAATTTTTGAAGACTTACCATTTGATTTTTATTTTTGAGCCTTCCTCCCTACTGTATTGTTTGATTATGCTTCTTTCTTTGTTCGTCAGAGGAGTTGTTCACCTCCTTTTCCACAGTTCAATATGGGTTTGGTTGATAGGGTAATTTTTTTCACTTGTGGACATGATTGAGATTGTCTCATCAATTTGGATATTAATGCTTCTCTATGTCCTCATTTTATACATGACTTGCTCCTTCAAATGATGTTCCACATTATCTCTCCTCTACCTTTTTCCATTTTGGTGCTTTAAGAGTAATGTATAATTTTTTTAGAGGTGGTATTGATGAGTCTTTCTACAAGGGCATCATATTGTGTAGGAGGTTGAGGAGAATTTTTTAGCTATCTAATGTTGGATCCATTTGGTTTTCCAAATTTAGTTTTGCATCAATGGTATACAGTACATAATTTTTCTACTTATGAGCTCCAATTTTAATATTTAAAAGAAAAATAGAATGACATGTGGTTTCTCAATCTATGTGGGATTTGAATATGTAATTTTTTTCACTTAGATCCCAAGGCTTCTTTTCCTATTGAGGTTGAGGAGGAAAAAAATCATGCTATTGGTTTGGAAGAATAAAATATTGTGTTGAGGAAAGAAATAAAAAAAAAATCTTGAAAAACACCTGAGATAGTCTCTTTTTGTATGGATTTGGCTATCTTATATATGTGTCTAAATGTTACCATATAGAAGGAAAGTTGAAATCGACTATTTTATTCTGGCTTCCCTCTTTGATAGATGGCATCATGAGGGGGGTAACCAAAAGACTAAATATTATTTGTGTTCTTCAAATTTATCACGATGATGATAGACTATAGGAGAAGTTGAAGGTGTGAGAAGAAGGATCTAGAAACTCATTTTTTCCTACGTTGGGAGTTACTCAATGAATCCTTTTAAGAGACTCAACATAAAATTAAAAATTAATTCAATGTTGAGTTTATGAAAATGGACGACCAAATTAGAGACATCTATGAAAAATCTATTAATTACATCTCTAAAATTCTAGCATTGATGATGATCTTGGATACTTCCTTCTAATAGGAGCTCCTTAAAACCTTCTATAGGGTTGTATAGGGGAAGAAAATCATAATGTTACTATTATCTATTAGGATCATAGCCCATGACTATAGCAAAACATCTCACAAAACCCATTTCTTGTCCCAAATTAGATATAACTAATGTTGGTGTCAAACTTTATTGTGTCCAATTATGCTTGAAGCCTATCCCCTTATTCATTCTAGTTTTATTTTTTCCATTGTTCATATCCAATTTGAGATATTTGATACTTGGGTTTCAAGATATGAAATTATGAAATTTATCTAAGTCCTTGCCCTCCCACCCTCTCTTATATCACATCATTAAAATTGGCTAAGTGAAGTAGCTAGATTCACTATTTCTACAAGTTCATGAGCTCACAAACCTACTGATATTGCAACATGGTTTGTCTAATCATAGAATGTGTAGTACAACAAACAATTGAAGTAAAAGTGGTGACTACAGAGGTGGAATTCTCATGACTTGAATTTTATTTAGCTCCCTAAAACCATATGAAAGAAATAAAGTTGATTCACATAGTTTTAAATTTTGTACTGCTCACAATCTTAGAAACCTTATGAAAGTGTCACAATTTATTACATTTTTCTAATTTCCATGTTCATGAAATCTTCAAAAAATTGATAAGGTTTATGAAATAAAAAAAAGTGCAATAATCCAAGGAGAAGTAAATACAATAAGTGAAAAGAAAGAAGGAATGAGAGAAGTGTAACTAAGTTTTTAATTTCATGAATTCCACAAGTTTACAAACCTTGAAAAAATGTGGCAAAGTTTACCACAATGCAAAAGGTTCAAAAAATAAAAATGAAAGAAGGATTTATATAGTTCCAAGGTTCATCAAATCCCCAAAATTCCAATGAAGAAGAGAAGAGAAGTATGAGAAGGAAGGCATTGAAGATTTTTCTATTTCATGAACTTATTGATGTTGTTTAAAAAATCAAAGAAAATCCATTCAAAATAATTTTCAACACTTAAATTATAGCATTCTACTATTTCATCCACTAGCCTATAGTTCTAAGGTATTTGAAATCCGAAGAGTAATGGTGCACATTCTTTCAAGGTTGATTCTATAGATTGTGTGGGTATTTTTCCCACACCCAATAATTTAGGCCAATAAACGATTAATATAAAGGACATTTATAAGCCTCAAAAGGGCATTCCTCTATGCCTTCCATCTGCAACTAGATGTCCTAGACTATTATTTAAATAATATTTTATTAAAAATTAAATTTTGGGAGGTTTGTGTGTTCTATGTAGTATACTAATAAGAATATTTGAACATCCTTCACTATAGTATCAAAGGTTTGGAATTTCACTTGCAAGGTAATGGAAGAAATGAGATAAAGCATTTGTACAGCTAGTAGAAGAGAGATATTGATAGGAGATTCTATGGTTGGAATTTCCATTTCCATGTATTATGCTTTTGATATTGTATATATGTGGGTTTATTAAAAAATCATATTAAACCCCTTATAAACTCTAAAGAAATAATATAAGATCTAGATTTGACCTTTATTGAGTGTCTGTAGTATATTATATTTATTTCTAGATGCTTTTTTTATTAGTTAATTAGCCATATGATTTTAAAATCTTCACAAAGTTCTTGTGAAGTAATTTTTCTAGATAATTAAATAAATATTCATTGTATTCTAGGATTACTAAGAATTTGGTCATTTAATAGTCTATAACTTCATTATATTTTATAATATATGTGTAGAACCTAGTTTACTCATGCATTCTAAACAACATATTCTTTTGTGATATCTTGATTAAGATATCATGATTGATTTGCATTTTGTATTTCTTGGATAAATTTACTAATTATATGCCAAAAATAGATATACGTATCAATTTATTATTTTATCTATTTTCCATCACCTCAACATATTGAAATAAACAATGCATTACAATAATTTATAGTTTTTGTTCTATGTTTTTCCAACTTACTTGTCTAAAAGTGCATAATATCAATAGAGGTAACTGTTGAATCCATTTTCTCAATCAATTCCCATGGTAATGCTTCATCTATTTAAGTGAAGGTTCCTAACCTTACATGATTAATCCAACACATATATGTTGTGGTAGGAAAAATAGGGATGAGTATCAATAATTATATGACTCTCTTGATAACATGAATAGAACTAGTAGAATAAATTCTAGATATAACTATGACATGCTATGGTGTCAAGAAATGTGGGACTAAGAAATATAAGTTAATCTCATGAATTGCAAAATAAGATTTTGAACACAAAATGACCCCCGCCCCCACATGTAACAATCCCAATGGATATTCCACATCCTACTCCTCTTGCAACCTCTTTAGAAATAGAAAAAAAAAATATCATTCATGATGCTAATGGTGTTATGTGATTAGAAATAGAGTGTAGGTAAAGAGAGGTGGATCAACATATAGACCTATATTGGTGTGAATTTTCACCCTAAGAAAAATTCCACATTTACGCTACCTCCTACCTTAGAAAATTGAGTTGGTAACGCAATCCCTATTTCCATTACCTTTCCTTGTCCACTTGGCAATTGTTTTGCATGTTGGTGGGAGATATTTTGTTGGGGACACTATAGCAGTGCATAGACAAGTGTGGTGTGTTTCTGTCTTGATAGGATTCCCACCTCTAGAATTCGTAGAGGCATTCTACTCCACCATTGGATATGAAGTGTAAATTTCCTGCCCTTCAGAATGACTTTGAACAACTCTTTTGCCTCCATTTTCACCTTTCAAATGGCTATCTCATTCATTCTTTCATGCTTCTTGATCATCTTTACACTTTGGGCAACTATCTTCACTCTCTTCACTCACTTTCAAAATTTTCAAGCTCCACCACCTCCATTGAAGCTGTAAGTTAGCATTTTTTGGTTCAAGCTCTTCATTGTCATGAAAACATTGGTCTTTGAAGGATTGTACGCTCGCTCCTTCATCCATTTTCCTTGACAAAACTTGGTTGAGAAGGTGATATTCTTCTATTTCCTATTCACTTTGCATTATCATATTTGATATTGTAGCATATTGTTGATTACATATTGTATGGTATTTCCATTTCCATAGATTTCTTTATCATATTTCTGCAACCATTTCTATTTGGTTGTTTGTGGAGGTGGAAACACCAAAGCAGGCGAATGACTAAGGCAATCCTCGAAACAAAACCCCAACATTTTCTTGTCTTCTATGTGTAGGTTCTCCATAAGGTGAAGATATTGAAGATATCAACTCATCAGTAGGAAGGTGCACTTTCCTCACTCTTCTTTGTCAATTCATAGATTAATTTAAAGTATTCTTCTTTCTATTGTTTCATTTCGTTACATTCCATTTCCTTTACTATAGTAAACCTCACTAGTTACGTTGTCAGTAGGTTTTTTGGTATTTTAGACTATACCTTGCATTGTCTATCTATACGGACATTAGCGCACCAATGAGACCTAGTGTGTCATATTGGATTTTGTGTCCTATGCTATAGTCCTTTGGTAGTAAGCTTCCTAAGTTGTAGTCCAAACTCTAAAATCTTTCTCACTTGGCTTCCTGAACATTTGGGATTGTGTAAGGATAGTAGTAACCAAGTTGCTCTTCCTGTAATCCTCTAAACTTTCAACTCTCCTGAAACATTCCATTAGCTTGAGGTAGATCAAGGTACCCTATTGTTCTAGACTCTCCCATGACTTAGAGTCTTGAGTAGTCAATCCTTCTCCTCTACATTTTGGTGAACCTAACTTGAAAAACATAGTTTCTATTTCCTTGTGTGTGGATTCCAACTCTCGTATCTTGTGTGGGTTAAAAACTTGAGGATTGTGAAACTTTGTGAGCTTTACAACCCAATCTACAACTTTTGGGTACATTGTGTGGAGGAGAGTGTGACACCAACACTTAGGGATGGAGTTATCAAAGGTCACTACTAGTTTCACCTCTTAGGAGATGGTCTCAAAGGCAGAGATGAGTTTCTTTTATGAGACTAGTCATGCCCCTACCCCTCCTATCTCTCATATGGCCCCACCTCTGAACTATGATGATGCTCTCAATATTCTTGCAAAGCATCTCATGGCTCTAGATAAAAGGATATTGGATCTCACAAATCATTTGGGGAAAGAATGGAACATAGCTAGGGATACTAAGGTTTTAAATGAGATGATATATATACTATCCAAAGATCAAATGGGGTTGAAGCTCCTCTGAGGCATCACTAACATAGTCAAGACATATGTCCCCTCATACAACCCTATATCGAGTGTTACCTGAGGTTCTAGGCCTGAAACCTTTGGTAGACATATAGGAGTTTTGATGCCCATAACATCGATGTACATGGTTGAATCTGGCCCTTCAGTCAACACAACCCCCATGCCAGAGGCATCAACGACCATCAAAGTAAATAGAGTCCATATCAATTGGAGCACTAATCCTTTTAATTTTGGTTGTGGCAACTCTGGGTGCCATGCTACCTTTGGCAGTGGAAGCCTTGGTTGAATGGGGGACATTGGCTCTAGCGGTGATTCCACTAGTCCTGTTTCATCATCTGACCCCATTCTAAATGCTCTACTATAAAATATGGGCTAGATGTAGAATTAGTTGGAAAATCTCTCCCAAGCCACCTCCTGTTGATCTTTCAACCTTTCTTCTAGCATAATCCTCTCTCGATGGAAATTTTGAACATGCCCTTCCCCTAGGGAATGGATATTCCTAAATTTTAGAAGTATGATGGTAAGGGAGACCTATAAACACACATGTCAACATTCAACACGATGTGTATAGAATTATTTCACCATGATGCCTTGATAGCTAAGTTATTTCCTAGATCTCTTAAGGACACAACACTGGAGTGGTATTATTCCTTTCCTCGAAACTATATTCTCATTTGATTAGCTTGTGAATTAATTTCTCCATCAATTCTAGGTGAAAATCAGGTCAAAGATGGCCTTTTTGGATCTCATATGACGTAAGAAGGGAGAGCATGAGAATATAATTGACTTCATTGCTCAATATCAAGTGTTATTCTCATAGATCTCTTAACCCTTTTCTCAACTTAGGTGTGTAGAGGATTTTCATTGGAAACCCATAGAGGTCATGGCAGGAAAAGTTCACTTTGATGAAGTACCCTTCTTTTGCACATCTATGTGCGGTCCTGTAAGAATACTAGTAGATGATTCCTTGGTTTGGTAAATCTTCCTTGTGTTCCCATCTTGATGGGAGATCCATTGTGTTGATTTCTAGTAAGGGTAAATCTATTGTGAATGTAGTCGTCATGTCTAGTGACAAAGGCCTCAAATGCAATAGAAATTTTGCAAATTTTTTTGAATCTCACTCCTCTATCTTGAAAAATTTATTGAAGGATAAGATCATAACCTTACTAGATCCTTGACTCCTTACTGAGTCCCACCTTGATTGGTATGAAGAAATTACATTATGCCAATACCATTAGATTAATAGACAAAATATAGAGCAGTGTATGCACCTACGTCATGAGATAGAAGATCGCATTGATGATGATACTTTATGCCTCAATGGGAAAAGTAGAATGTGAATAAATCCATAGAAAAAGCTAATAGTGAGATGCAAATTTACATAGACCCTTTTTCGTCATACTCTATGAAATTGATTTTTGGTCCTTCAGACCATTCTGAGGAAGTCCTTTCAAAGTACATCAATATGGTCTCGTTTACTTGCATTCCCCTAGCTCAACCTATGATTGGTTCACTAGATCTAACATTTACATCATAGGATGTGCCCGTGAATGGGAAGCCTTCTCCTTTATACATTCTTGCTCACCTCAATGGAAACAATGTGAGTGGGATCCTAGTGGACCCTAAGAGTCATGTGAATGTGATCACAAAGGAGACATTACTTCTAAATTTCTTTCATAAGGAGAAATATGAGAAGAAAAAAAGCACCATATGTACTCATGATAGACTCTTGCTTGCTCCCCTTGGTTCATCTTTTTTTTGGTATTGGTAGGTCCCAAGGCCATGAATATTGTTTTTGATATCATCTCCAAGTTTGACTTGTTCAGAGTGAAGCTAGGCATTCCATAGCTAGTTTCCATGAACGCAGTCCCTTTGGTGATCTATAAATGTTTGAAGTTCTCTCATGAAGGCTCTATGCATGTTGTGCATGACAATGGGTATGGGTATGTGTAGGATCATCATGGAAAAAATAGGCCCTTAAGTGGCAAAAAATTTAGAAAAATTAGAGTTAGGCAACTTGACGTAAAAAAATGAATAAGTTATCTATATTATTTAAAAAATGTGTAACAATAGAATCTGTAGCAAATTGAATTTAGTTTCTAAACTACTAGGTATGTTTAAAAAAAATCTATTTGGTGAAAATTTGAAATTTCAATGCAATGGTACTTAAATTTGGGAAAAAATAAGTAGGTGTCTGTTTGACCACCTAACCACAATAAAATGATAATATTTTTTATAATATTTTTCGATATAGAGAGGACTCATGCCCGATGTGATGCATTTTTTTAATTTTTTTTTCCAAGTAAATAATTAATTATGAATTTTTATTACAAATTTTTAAAAAATATAAAAACTCGTATGTCTAACCACCTTAACTTGGTCAAAACTTTATGAAATTCATTTTTTCTTTATTTAATCTTATAGTATGTGAAGCATAGAATGTGACAAATGCTTTGGATTCAAAAAATGTGATACCATTTGAAAGCTATAGATGTTTTTCGATCAGCCTATCAATCAGGACTTTAGTCATAATTTGAATAGAAAATGAATAATAATTACTTATTAAATTCAAAGTAAAGCATAATTTATATCAGTGGAAACCTAAGAATCTCCTTTAAAAACCCTTTTTGTTTCATCAATTTTGGGTAAAAAATAATCACCAGCTACATACCCATCATATTGCCACTTTTTGGCCCATCATGATCCTACACATACCCGTATAAACCCTTAGTGTCACATGGGCCCTATTCATTAGATCACCTCTGGACTACCCCTATTATTCTACTTCCTCTAAGGATAGGCCTATTATACCACACATATGTTAAATACAAGAATGGGGGCATAGCTTGGAAAGTGACCTACCCTCCTTCCCCTTATGCTATTTCAATTAAGGCTTCTATGATAGCATAGTAGCAAGCTACCTCTTCCTCCTCTCAGAAGGGGAAGAAAAAGTTTACTCGCACCCAAGATCCTTCCTCTTCTTCTTCTACTCCATCTATTTCTACCTCCTTCCCTTCTATGGTGCCTTTGGCCTCTACTCCTATACCTCACTTAGTGAGTCCATGGATAAATTCTTGGTTAGTCTGATGGTGCTCACTTCGTGGAAATCCAAGCATTAAGTGTTCGATCTTCCTATCTAGACCACGGTGCCTTGACCCATTGTCTATGGTAAGGGGAAGGGTCCTCTTAGAGTTGCCTCTATGTCTCGACCTCCACATCCTCCTACTACTCCTACCCCTAGGGTTGCAAATGGGAAGAGGCCTGTTGTCGAGGCACTTGAATCTGCTTCTCCACTGGTTGTTGCTTTTTTTCTTGCATCTCTTCCTCTTGTTTCTATCCAAGAGTCAATCTTTCCACTAGTAATGGCTATGATAGACACTCCCATGGTCTAGAATAGGAGCCTTCTGCTCATCCTCAAGCTACAACTTCTAGCTCTTAGAGCCAAAGAAACCACCTTGCATGTGAGTGTAAGCGTTGCAGAAAACCCCTAGTTGCTGAGTAGACTGGCTTGTACAAGGTAGAAGAGGAGCCAACAACTCCTACTTTGGAATCTCTTGTCATTCCTCCTCTTCCACCCCTTCTTCTTCGCTTCTCGTCACCTTAATCTTTCTTTCAACTCCCCCCATGAAAGAAAATGATCATCACCATAAAAGGGTGCAAGTGTTCATCACTCCCTTAATTGAGCCTCCTCTCCTAATTTCCCTTTCAGAAATCTCACCTTTTCCTAAGCCCATGGATATGCTAAATACCTTGGTGGTATCCACTAAAGTTATATCCTCTTCCTCCTCACTTTGTGCTCCTTCTATGGAGATCTTCTATCGTATAATGAAGTGTAACTTGGAGGATGAACCTACTTCTAATGAGGGTTGGAAGAAGGGATCACATTCTTTGGGAGAGGGGTCTACTTTAGCTTGTGCCATCCTAGTGACAGAGGTAGCCCAGACATCCCCTAAGATTGTCACTACCCCCAAGTCTTTCGGTGAGATTGGCAGTGGATCTTAGGGACTCATTCTTCACCCACCTGGTAGAAACATGGAACTCATGTCGAGTGCATGTTCAAATTAGTGGACAATATCCTAGCTTTGTCGATGATTTTTGCAAGATCAATGACATCTACCTCAGAAGAGTTGAGCAAAGAAGACCTCGAGGGGCCTACTTCCTTAGCTCTTTTCCAAGATAGTTGGAGGGTGCTCCCCTCACTATCATGCCCTTGTAGGCTCATCTTCCATCTCCCTACAATGATCTAGATTGGGAGAATTACGACCTCCTGGTTGATGAGGATTAGGAGAGCAACTCTTCTTTACCTATATATTAGATTAATGTGTTTGTTGTGTTTCCCCGTGCTTGTTTTATGTCTTCCTGGATGACCCTTGTCACCCTCGTAGGTGTTTGGATATAGGAGTGTATTATGTCACAAACTTCTTCAATGTGTTCGACCATTCTTCTATTTATTGTGCCTTGATTTTTGACAATTGAGGACAATGCAAAGTGTTGGGGGAATTTAGGCCTCCCTTCCATGTTGATCCAATTTGTTATATTTTTATTTTATTTTCACATATCCTTCTTCATGATCTGATATATATAGTAGGTGATCAATAAAAATTCATATGTATATTATATTATATCTATCTATCTATATCTATGAGTAGTTTTGACCCTAAATTATCAGATCCCCCTATCTCTTGATTTCTTTATCTTTGTTATTCTTTTTTATCTTTCTCTCTTCTTTTCTTGCTTCTTGATGTTTTGGTTCCTATGTGTTTTCCCTCGCATCCGCAACAACATTTTCATATTTATGTATTGCCCTATATTGTGGACCACAAAATCTTTGCATGATCATGTCCTTTCCTTAGGATACTGCATGCTCCTTCAGTTCACATGCACCATCCTAAGGGGGGGCCCCTACCTCTCTAATTTTTAATAATATGTATTTGGTGGCCAATGAATCAATCGCTGCAAATATTTACAGTTTTCAAAACTTGCTTATTTCAAAAAGGATCCCCTTAGCAAGATTTTCTTTTAAAATCCAATTCGTTGGAAAAAGGAACCCTTTTGAAAAAACTTCCTTCGAGGAGGCCATTCTTATTTTTTTGGATTCCTTGATGAGAAAGAATCTTTGAAAAGGTTTCCTTGATGATAGGATCATTTATAAAAATTTCATCACTTTTTAAACAAAGCATCCCTTGAGTGGACCCCTCTTTCTTTTGAAGGGTTCTCAAGGGACCCCTTTGAAAGCTTCTCCTTCAATTGCTTGTCCTAAGATATAACTATTTGTCTATTTGCATGACTTTTTCTAGCCTAACATGTTTTTTCTATGGATTTACATGTTTCCTTGTAGGACCGAGCACTTGTGAGGGTCAATCAAACTCTAAAAATCCTTGAACATCTTCCCTCCCTTAGGACTGAGCACCTATGGCACCTCCTTTGTAGGACTAAGCACCTGTAAATAATTTTTGTTCTATAGGACTGAGCACTTGAAGAGCCTTTTTTTCACCTTCTATAGGACCAAGCACATGTGACACTTTTGTTCAAATCTTGATAAGACTGAGTACTTGTGAGGCCATCTCTCTCTCCTGCACCCAAGTTTTCTAGACTGTAGTATGCTTCCTCAATGGTTGAGGTATGTACATTCCTTAGATTTTACTCTACTTTACTGTGCATTCATTGACACTTATACTTACTAAAGTGGGGAAAAATGTAATGGCATGAATTTGCACCCCTAAGAAAATTTCACAATCACTTATTTCTATAATGCAATCCCTATTTCTATCACCTTTCCCTATCCACTTGGTAGTTGTTTTGCATGTCAGTGGGGGATATTCTATTGGGGACACTAGCATGATGCATGGATATCTATGTGGAACTCTGTCATCCTGACAGGATTCCCGTCTCTGGAATCCATAGAGGCATTACACTCCTCCATTTGACGTGAAGGGTAACATTTTCTTCCCTTTAGACCAACTTTGAATGACTCTTTTTTGTCCATTTTCACCTTTCAAATGGCTATGCCATGTTCATTTTTTCATGCTTCTTGATCATCTTCACACTTTGGGAAACTATATTCACTCTCTTCACTCACTTTTAGCAATTTCAAGCTCCACCATCTCCATTGAAGTTGCATGTTAGTGTTTTGTTGGTTCACTCTCTTCATTGTCACGACAATGTTGGTCTTTGAAGGCTTGCATGCTCACTCCTTCCTCCATTTTCCTTGAGAGCACTTGGTTGAGAAGGTGATATTCTTCTATTTTCTATTCACTTTGCATTATCGTATTTCATATCATAGAATATTGTTGATTATGTATTGTGTGGTATTTCCATTTTTGTAGCTTTCTTTATCATATTTCTTCAATTTTTGCTATTTGGTTGTCCATGGAGGTGGAAACACCAAAGCAGGGAATTGAGATAGTCCTATAAACACAACCCCAATATTTTCCCATGTTTTATGTGTAGGTTCTCCCTGAGGTGAAGATCTTGAAGATATCAACTCATGGATAGGAAGTTGTGCTTTCCTCACCCTTCTTTGACAATTCATATATTAAATGAAGTTAAAGTATTCTTCTTGCTATTCTTCCATTTTGTTGCTTTTCATTTCCTTTGCTACAATAGTAAACCTCACCAGTTAGGTTGTTATTATGTTGAATTTTTTGTTTGTATGAATGCCAGAACACCACTGAGATTCCAACACATCATGTTGTAGTCTGTGTCCCACATTTTAGTCCTCTGGTAGTAAGCTACCTAAGTTGCAATTTGGACTTTGAAAACCTATTCACTTGGCTTCTTGAACATTCGAGCTTGTAGAAGGATAGCAGCAACCAAGTTGCTCTTCCTTATCAGCCTCTAAACTTTGAACTCTCTTAAAACATTCCATTAGCTTTAGGTAGATTAGGGTAGTCTATTGTTCTATACTTTCTCGTGACTTTGAGTCTTAACCAATCAGTCCCCCTCATCTACAACATCTAATTGATCAATTTTGATAAGGATACCATGACATGTATGGCCAAAGTGAGTTTCAAGAAGCTTAACCTATTGTAGACACATGAAATTTGATGTTAACCTAATGACACTTGACTTCACCTATCGTAATATTTAATTCGATAAATATGTATTATTCATTTAATTAATTTATCCATTACTCTTATCACCACCTTTAAATTAATAAATTTCACTTTTATTTAATTAATTCATACTTTATCCCCAAATCCCTCAACTAAATTAATTGGTTAATTAATTTAGGCTAATTATTCACTATCACCTTTTCCTCCAATATTTAATTCCACTTAATCCTTCAATCCCTATCAATTTAATCCTAGCCATTAGATTCAATCATAGGGATTATAATATAAATTTTTCCTCATGTAAAAAATGTCTCCTTCACATGACTAACTAAGACCTTGTCTAGATTTATTGAACCTAACACCTAGCCTAAAGTCAAACTAACTTTTCCTCTCATCCCTTCAATCAATATCTCACCTCTTAATGCTAGCCATTAACATAAGGATGTTTCCCTAATGCACACCCTAGACACAACCCTTATCCTTTAAATGGCACAAGTGTCACATGGCTAAAAATTTGATCCCAACCCTAATCCTCAACCAATCCTATCCATCCATCACTTAATGCATCTTGGCCCTTTATTCCTGTCATAGAATTTCTATAAACGAGAGGCCTTCCATACCATTCATATATGTGATTTTATGCTACTGTTATGTTGCTGAAATTTTTATTGAATCATCTTAATCACACCATCATGCTAATGGAATCATGAGAAACTAAATCCAAGCTATCAATCAATCAACATACTACATTTAATTATTTTGAGGTTTATATGTATTTGGTTTGAATAGGCTACATTCTATGCATAATTTATTTATATCATTTGCATGCATACATTTTGGTGAAATGGATGTGAATCTTTACTTATAATGCTTTTCCTTGTGAGTTTTTTGGTGAGTTTGATCTTGCAAGTGAAGGATTTGTTAAGTGGCTTTTGAAAGTAAACATTTTAGACAAGCCTTAAATCACAAAAATAGTCTCACAATTGCATTCAAAGAAGTGAAGAGACAAATCTTGATATATTTTGTTTACAATAATTTTTTTGAATTTTTTAGGCCCCTTAGGGCACCTCGTACGAAAATCTTTCTGGTCGTATGAAAATCCATATGACAATATGGCTGTAGAATTTTTTAGCACCTTAATATTTTTGTAGAGTTGATAGATATATAGTGAGTATACATTTAAGGGTTTGTGAGGGGAAAATATACAAAAATCTACAAGTAATATATACATAATATACCTGTTATTTATAGGTATAAACTCAACTATATTTTTTGTATATTTTCATATATCTATATCGAGCACATGTATTTACTTTTTTGGTGTATACATCATCAGTATACACCCATAATGTATACAAAGGATGTGGGTTCATAGGCCCATGACCTACATTTTTAAAAAGTATCATTCACAAAAAAAATTTAAATCAAACTTTATCAATCACTGCTAAAAAAAATTTTAAATCAAAATTTATTTACTATTTTTAGGACCCCTTCACATCCATGTATTCCTAGCTATCAAAACATCAACCCTTGGTCGCATAGCTCGTGCAGAGAGTGGGGGCTTAAGTTGAAACCTCTATGCTTTTTATTTTACTTGCCAACTTGCTCTTGGTCATATGGAGGACTAGGCTCAACTAGAAGCTAACTTATTGGTTGTGGGTTGCATAGATATTGGTTGAAGGGGCTTAAAATAAGAACCCTATTTTAAACTACTCTCGTCCCCATGGTCATATAGAGGACCAAGTGCTCCACCCATAAGCACTTAGTCACACCTCTGCATAATCATCAATCCTATGGGGGCCTCAAACCTACACTAAAGGCCTATGACTACCCCCTGGTCGCCTAGGTGATCGGATGCTAAGCACCTAGGGATAGGAAAATTTTCCCCTCCTTATATGCATTTTTCTTAAAATAATAGTTTTACTAAAACATACATAAATTTTACATAACAAGTTAGATTTATGAAATTCAAAATATGTTGCAAATCTAGTTCAAAGATTTTTCCTATGGTGCAAGTTGATTTTTCATATTCATTTCCAAAAATTAGGTGCACTTAGTCTAATTGAACCCTTCTTTTCAAACTTCAAATACTCATAACTTGTTCATATGAAATCATTTTTCAGTATTTTTTTTAATTTATCAAAAAATCACAAGGAATCCATTTTTTCTATCCATTTTTGCTTCAAAAAATCTTGTTTGGTATGTTTTCCTCACATTCAAAATTGGGCTTAAAATTTCCCTCTCACATTTGAATTTAGAAATAATGAGAATAAAAAATAAGTGATATTGTTTTCTTTTTTTAGGGAGCCTACCTAAGGATTTCATCACCCAAGGGGACAACCTTAACTCCTATGTTTAGATAGAGTATAAATAATAGGGGGTGAATCAAAATACATGCCTCTTGGAAGTATAATATTTTCAATCCAAGCTAATCCTCTAATAACTTTATACCTTAGAGAGTGAAGTTGGAGAGTGAGTTACCTGCTCCTCCCAATTACTTGGAAGTATTCTCTTTCATCTACAGATTAGGCCTCACGTACCCTTGTGGTATATAGAGGATACCCTTGGTTGACCTTGTCAACCCTAATTGAGACATTTTGGAAATCTCTTCTTGTGGTGCCTTGTGTCTACAAGGATTGATAATCCCACTTGAGTTAGGCTTGTTCATGTGCCTTATGTTCTTTAATGTTTAGATCACCTTCACCACTTGAAGTCAAAAGGGGGACACTTACCCAAATTGATCAATAGGATATTGTATGTTTTCATTATTTTCTTGTGCATTTTCATTCTTAATCATAATACCCAAAATAAATTAGAAAAAACAAAAAGACAAAAAAAAAATAGAAACCCAAAAACATCAAAATACTTGAAAACCCAAGAAAATCTAGGTGTCCTCCAAGTCAAGCTCTCCACATCATCTCCAATTCAAATTCAAACCTCATTACCCCACTCTCCTCATCCTTTTCCATCCCAATTATCCCATACTAGTCATCATAATCATTCCCATATATCCTAATCATCATATCATAGTCATCCATAATCACTATCATTATCATCGCTAATCATCATAATCATCTCTCCATAATCATATAATCTTAATCATCCATATATTATCCTAATAACACCTATCCATCCTAATCATCTCATCCTAATCCTCTCATCCTAATCACTCCTAATCATCTTAATCACTTCAACATCCCCCTCATCTCATCTTAATCACCCCATCCTAATATTCCATAACCATTATAATCATCCCCCTATTATTTCTAATCATCCATCTTGTCTTAAGCATCCCTAATAATCTTAATCACCTCATCCTAATCATCTCTTTTCATCCCAATAACCTCATCCTAATCATCCATGATCATCTTAATTATTCTCTAATATTTTTAATCATCCATCTTGTACTAATCATACCAAATCATCTAATCTATTTAATCCCAACTATCCTAATCATCTTAATCTATATCCAATCCATCTCTAATCCATCATTTAGGACCCTAATCCTAATTAATTTTCCTAATTATTGAAAGTTCCTAGTCCATATCCTAATCACCTTACATAATACATGTCAAAATCCTCTTTCTTAATCCACTTTCATCATTCATCTTTGTCCTAATTATCCTCTATCTGTCATCATCCTTAATCCACATCTTTCACTGCCATTCTTTATCTCCATCCTTCATCATCATATTAATCGAATACCCTAGTTAATCTAACCACATTCCAACTAAATCCTAATCTAGTCCATCTATCCTCATCCAAAATATAATCATCCATTATCCATATATCTATCTCAACCATACATCCAATCCCTAATCCTTAATAAAAAATCATCATTTCAACATCAAAATTTTGTTAAGGACTTAAACTCCTTCATATCCCTGTATGCCTTCATCACCATCAAAATACTTCACCCAAGGATCATATCCCTATTCCACTATCATCCATTTCAAATCAAATCTTCCAATCAAATATCAATACTTTAAGATTATTTCATCTTTAATCCAAGCTTTCCCTCAATTTCTTCTCTATGACCCTCTTTATTCCTTTTTGTATTCTAGTAAACCCAATAAATCCTATACAACCTATTCTTCTTCTATAGTTTCTTATTCATATTAGGGTTTGTTAGATCTATACTTTTATGACATTTATATCTCAAATTTATATTTGAAACTCTTTGCATGCTCAATTCTTCATCAATTTTATATTGTTACATCTTACTGCTTCATTGTGAAATCAATTTTACTTGCCTTACCTATCCTTGGAAATCACATTAGGGTTTCATTTTTACATTTGATATATCATTGATATTTCCACTTTTTCAATATATAAGTGTACCTTTTGGATTTATTTTTCCTTTCACCCTCTCCACCTCTCCCTCTTTATATATTCATTTATTCTCCATCCCCAAACTCCCTTCCTTTCTTCCTCTCCCTCTCCCTCTCCCTCTCTCTATACCTATCTCTCTACCTATCTCTCTCCCTTTCTCTTCCCCTCTATCTTTCCCAAGCAATATCTATCTCTAGATATCTCTCCCTCTTTCTATCCTTCTCTCCTCTCTCCCTCTCTCTGTATCAATCCTATAGAGAGTAGAGAGAAAAATTGAGAGGAAGATAGAGGGATGTAGAGAGGGAAGGTAAGAGAGGTAGAGAGGAGAGAGATAAATTATATTGAGATATATAATGGGATAGAGATGGGGAATAAGGGAGGGATAGATTTAGGAGTATGTAAAGAGAGATATAGATAGAAGCAGAGAGGGAGGGAGGAAGGGATATGTAGAGATAGATAGGTGTGGTGGGATGAATATAGGGAAAGGTAGGTACATAGAGAGGAAAATAGATATGAGAGGTAAAGAGAAGTAGGGATAGAGAGAGAGGTAAGGTGGGAGGGTTAAAGGGAGAGGTAGGTATAGAGAGGGAGGGTGATGGGATACATAGAGAAGTATAGAGGGAAGGGGAGAGAGGTAAGGTGGGAGGGATAGAGTGAGAGGTAGGTAGAGAGGGAGAGGGAGAGGGGATATAGAGAGAAGTAGAGAGGGAAGTGGGAGAGAGTTATTGAGAGAAGGAGATGGAGAGGGAGAGATGGACAAGGAGAGAGATATGGAAGGAGGGGGAGAGGGAGGGAGAGGCAAGTAATGAGATATTATGGTGGGAGAGATAGAGGGTGAGTGGAGATAGATAGAAGTAGAGAGGGAAGGTGAGAGACAGGTAGAGAGGAGAGAGGGAGTGAAGAGAGATATAGCGAGATAACTAAAGGGAGATAGGGGGAATGAGGGAGGGATGGAGTGAGAGGTAGATATAGAGAAGTGAAGAGGAGAGTTATATAGAAGTAGAGAGGGAGGGAGGAATGGAGAGATAGAGATAGAGAGGTAGGGTAGGAGGAATATAAGGAGAGGTAGGTAGATAGAGAGGAAGATGTAGATGGTAGATAAAGAGAAGTAGAGACAAGGAGAGAGAGGTAAGGTTGGAGGGATAGAGGGAGAGAGGTAGGTAGAGAGATGGAGGGTGTCCATGTAGTACTTTTCTCTCTTTGCCTCTACTTATACCTTTATCTCCCATTTTCATCTTCATCTTTGTATACCTACCTCTCCCTATATCCCTCCCACTCTACCTCTCCATCTCTTCCTCTCCCTTCCTCCCTCCCTCTCTACTTTTTATCTCCCATCTCTATTTCTTTCCACCTATCTTTCACTCCATCCCTCCCTCATTCCCCTCTCTCCCTTTAGATGTCTCTCTATATCTCTCTTCATCCTCTCTCTTTTATCTACCTCTTTGTCTCCTTCCCACTAATCCTCTCTCTACTTGTCCCTCTATCCCACCCACCCTACCTCTCTCTCATTACCTACAACTCCTTCCCTCTATATATATATATACTCTCTCTCTCTATATATATATATATATATATATATATATATATATATATATATATATATATATATATATATATATATATATATATATATATATATATATATATATATATATATATATATATATATATATATATATATATATATATATATATATATATATATATATATATATATATATATATATATATATATATATATATATATATATATATATATATATATATATCATATATATTTCTCCTGTCTCCTTGCCCATAACCACCCCGTCTCGTTTCTGCCCTCCTGTTGCCTCTCTCTTCCATCAATGGCTGCATTGTCACTCATGTCTCCACTCTCTCTCCTGCCTGCCTCTCCTCTATCTCCTTTGTTTTCTCTCTGTCTCTGCCTCTCAGGTGTCCTCGTCTCCGTCCCTCTTTCTGCCCTGTGTTCTATCTCTCCCACTCTATATCTCTATTTCTCTCTCCCTTCATCCCTCCCTCTCTAAATCTTGTTGGGACTAAGGTGTCTCAAGCTTAGAGTCCTAACATGCTTAATTTAATGTATTATTCTATTTATTTAATTATTTAATTGCCTATATTATCATGTCATAAATTGTGACCCACCGGTTGGGTAGCATCCCTGTTGGAGGTGATTAGATGACACATCATCAACCCAATTGGACAAGCATCCCATTTTGGAATCTTTCACTTATGGAAGATTCTATGATGCATCATATGGCATCTTTATGCATGAAGAAAGTTGGCACCCAAGTTGGGTTATGATATGTTGTAAGAGAATTAGATATTTTGATCAATTATGAAAAATTCTAAGGCAGATCTTATCATATATTTTATGATAGACTTTATGATAGTTGTAAGGCATATATCATAGACTATTATGATCAAATTTTGGGCACCCAAGCTTGAGGAGAGCATATTTCATGTTATAACAGTTGTAAGAGGTGTAAGGAAATATTGTACAAGTGTCCAAATGCATGTCTATGGCATGGGATATTGTGCCATGTGGATTTGGATGCACATCCTCTTCTAAATGCTTCCTCTAGCTTGTATCTCTCTATATATTTGAACCAAATATTTTTAGGGATAGGAAATTTGAAGCAAGATGCAACCCTATTTTAACATGTAAGAATAAGATGCATAAATGAAACTAGAATGATGAAAGACTCATTCCAAGAGATGGTCCTAAATCACATTAGAAATGAATCTTAATAACATGCAAACCTTCCTTGAGGTGAAAATAGAGAGAAAATGGAAGATGTAATCACCTAGAAAATAAGTCCTTAGGCTTAGCTTGATGGCTAGTTGTATCTCCCCAACCTAGAATTATTCATGATTCTCCATAAGCATCCATGATCAACACTAAGCAATGCAATACTTCAGACAAAAAATGATCTTGAAGACCTGTAAAAACCCTTGAATGTTGTCCTAAAGCTTCAACTTTGCTATAGATAAACTAATGAATCTTCTTCTGAAAGATATTCAACACTTGACTCTTGAAATTGTTTGTTGAAAATGACTAGATGTTATAAAAAATGACCTAAAAATTTATATTTATAGGAATTCATACGTAATTATTCATTATTTAGGCCTTACAGGCCAACACCCATCCGAAATTTGAATCATGTCAGTGAATTTCCTGCTCAAAATTGAAAAATCCCCCAAAAGGGACTAAGTCGCCACCCTGGGCAACTTAGTCTCACCAAAGGTTTTTGAGGTGGGTTTTCTAGAATTTGAATAATTTAAATGTTATTTGTCAGGATTTGTATGATTTTTGAGTGGAATAAGCCTCAAGGTCCACAATAATGAGTCTTAGGGCCCTGTAAATGGTAAGTTTAAGGAATGATTAATGAAAGGATTCCAAAATAGGTCCAAATTAAGCATGAAATTGCCTCTTTGTTCAATAGTATACAATTTTTTACATTACAATATTGTATACCTTGCATTGTAGAAGGCATAGTTTGTTTGTAGGTAAGGAAATGTTGTTGGATTCACTCTGGAATAGGTTTTTTTTTTAAACACTTGTTGAAGAAGCTTTGTACTTGGAGCTACATTGTAACATCTATTTGATTTAATGCATTAGTACAATGCTTTTGGAGGGTGGGGTTTTTTACCCGAAAGTGTTTTCCCCATGTATATTTGGTGTTGTTTATTTATGTGGACTTGTTGTCCTATCCCATTCTTTCTATGTTTCCTTTTTGTAATTGTATAAGGTGTTTATAGAAATTTTTTGTATCTCTCCCCTACTTAGATTAGTATAGGAAGTTGTTTATTCTTACCCAACTTCCTTTCAGCTAGTATCAAAGCTTGGCCAGCCTTGATTCCTTTGTTGGGTTAGAAGGGATTTTTGAGTTGATCTTTGTTTCAATGGGAGTTTTGTAAAGGTGCCTTTCATGACCTTTTTGCAGGAAAATGATGGTAAGAACATCCACAAGGATTGGGATGGAGAAGTTTAAAAGTGGTATTTGTGAATAAATATTCAACAAGCTCCCTTTGGGTATATTTTGCTCTAAGTATCGACCTGCACATCATAAGGAATCCACTCGACCTTTTATCAAAGTTTGTTGCCCCCTCCATGTGTATGCTCTATGCACCCCTGAGTTTTCCTTTTCCTTTGCATCTCAGGAATCCCTGCTATGCTTCCATGTGTTGTAGATATGGACCATTTTTTATCGTTCCTATTTACTTCCTCATCAGGCTCCACTTGAGTGCCACGTAGCTCTCATTTCCCAAAGAGATTTGGCAGGCCCCACGATTGGTGTTTGCAATGAATTTTTCTCTGTGTCTACTCTACACAATCTTTCAGCGAGAGGATGAGATAACGACTGTAGGCAGCGAAATGTTACCACACATCTCTTTTGTGTGCAACTGATGATCACTTTCCTCCACTTTTGGATAGAGCTCTTCCCACTTGACACGTGCCAACTTGGCACAATTCCTCAACAACAAAAGATAAAGGTTCACACAGGAAGCACTATGCTACCGTGTGTCTCTTCGGTGGGTCTCGATTTGGGCGATGAATCAAGCAAACCAAATGTTGTGACTGGCCACCACGTGTCATAATTACTTAATGGGATGATGACACTTGTCTATTTAACCTTATCAGGACCACCGCCATCATTTGTAGGGGATGCACCTAGGTCTAAAATGACCAAATGCTTGGTTTTGAATCTTTTCTATTGCAACAACTTGGGAATATACTCAATTTTGCATCATTGCTGGAGATCGTGAAATCTTTTTTGTTGCTCTCTGAGGCAGTGGGAGTTTTCTGCTATATATACTTCTCTCTGTTTTGAGAGAAGGGTCCTGATTTTGAAGGAACACTAATTTTAGGAAAAGATGTCAGGCCTTTATTATTGTTTTATTTTATTTCAAAAGACTTTTAGACTATGCCAATTGTTTAGCCTTTCTGTTCTTTCATGCTATTTGATTAAATTGTAAACTATGTTGCTATTGTTTGGACATAATGCAAGTTTTCTAATCTAGATCATGTATAATGACTCTTCTTGGTAGTAGGAATGTATGCAATGTTATTTTATGTCAATGAATGGATTATCTATACTTTAATCTTCATTTTCTACCTTTCTAGAACACTACAAATACCAATCAGGCCCTTAAATCTACAATTTATCGTGCCTACCATTAAGTCTCGGTTCATCACCTTAGGTTAGACTTTATTTTATTATATCTATTTCCTTTTCCCTTTTGAAAACCCCATTATAGAAGAAGTTGGCTTCTCTAAAAACCTGGAGGTCACTCAGTTTAGTGCAAAAGGTCCCCCATTTCCCATAAGACACTGTTACCTTGTCAAATTTTGGTATTAATATTTTGTTCTTTTTCTGGCACACTCGGTGGGACAGAGATTAAATGAATTTTCACTTTAGAAGGGTGTATGAGTAATCGGCCTATAACTAGATCCCAAACTGCAAGCAACCCCAATTTACTAGTACCTCCATTAGGAACAATGCAGGCCACAAATCAGTTGGTAACCATTCTACTATTGCCACCCATTCCTTTAACAATGTCTCCAGTCACCAATAGAAATTGCGTGGTATGAGACATCGGAAGTCCCATAGAAGCTCTAGTAGTGCCTACTATCTGGGATGCTATCTTGGTTTCAGCTATGAAAGCTATGGTCAAGTTTATTAGAGATGGCTCAAGAACACTCGCCGACCATCTGTAAGATGTGACAGACGTGTGTCTGGTGCATGGGGTCACTACGCAAAATGTAGCTCTAAGGAATCTTGCCACATCTTTCAAAGGCAAGGCACTGGATTGATACCAAAAACTACCACCGATCACTATCCACACCTAGGATGAGCTTGGAGATCAGTTTTAAGAAATATTTTCAAATGACGGAGATTGCTCCTCGCTATACCATCAATTGTTTGTCATAAATTGGGATCCCCTAGAGGCTTTGACAGACTTCAATGCCTGATTTCACACAAATTGGTATAGGATCTTTATTGCTATACACCTGACTCCTGAGTTGGCATTCATATTTTATCTGAAGTCCATTAACCCTAACATTTCTATGATGATCAAGTCTT
>VDFB02252616.1:174902341-174920793 GCA_007258455.2 Sequoia sempervirens
TAAAAAATAAGTGATATTGTTTTCTTTTTTTAGGGAGCCTACCTAAGGATTTCATCACCCAAGGGGACAACCTTAACTCCTATGTTTAGATAGAGTATAAATAATAGGGGGTGAATCAAAATACATGCCTCTTGGAAGTATAATATTTTCAATCCAAGCTAATCCTCTAATAACTTTATACCTTAGAGAGTGAAGTTGGAGAGTGAGTTACCTGCTCCTCCCAATTACTTGGAAGTATTCTCTTTCATCTACAGATTAGGCCTCACGTACCCTTGTGGTATATAGAGGATACCCTTGGTTGACCTTGTCAACCCTAATTGAGACATTTTGGAAATCTCTTCTTGTGGTGCCTTGTGTCTACAAGGATTGATAATCCCACTTGAGTTAGGCTTGTTCATGTGCCTTATGTTCTTTAATGTTTAGATCACCTTCACCACTTGAAGTCAAAAGGGGGACACTTACCCAAATTGATCAATAGGATATTGTATGTTTTCATTATTTTCTTGTGCATTTTCATTCTTAATCATAATACCCAAAATAAATTAGAAAAAACAAAAAGACAAAAAAAAAATAGAAACCCAAAAACATCAAAATACTTGAAAACCCAAGAAAATCTAGGTGTCCTCCAAGTCAAGCTCTCCACATCATCTCCAATTCAAATTCAAACCTCATTACCCCACTCTCCTCATCCTTTTCCATCCCAATTATCCCATACTAGTCATCATAATCATTCCCATATATCCTAATCATCATATCATAGTCATCCATAATCACTATCATTATCATCGCTAATCATCATAATCATCTCTCCATAATCATATAATCTTAATCATCCATATATTATCCTAATAACACCTATCCATCCTAATCATCTCATCCTAATCCTCTCATCCTAATCACTCCTAATCATCTTAATCACTTCAACATCCCCCTCATCTCATCTTAATCACCCCATCCTAATATTCCATAACCATTATAATCATCCCCCTATTATTTCTAATCATCCATCTTGTCTTAAGCATCCCTAATAATCTTAATCACCTCATCCTAATCATCTCTTTTCATCCCAATAACCTCATCCTAATCATCCATGATCATCTTAATTATTCTCTAATATTTTTAATCATCCATCTTGTACTAATCATACCAAATCATCTAATCTATTTAATCCCAACTATCCTAATCATCTTAATCTATATCCAATCCATCTCTAATCCATCATTTAGGACCCTAATCCTAATTAATTTTCCTAATTATTGAAAGTTCCTAGTCCATATCCTAATCACCTTACATAATACATGTCAAAATCCTCTTTCTTAATCCACTTTCATCATTCATCTTTGTCCTAATTATCCTCTATCTGTCATCATCCTTAATCCACATCTTTCACTGCCATTCTTTATCTCCATCCTTCATCATCATATTAATCGAATACCCTAGTTAATCTAACCACATTCCAACTAAATCCTAATCTAGTCCATCTATCCTCATCCAAAATATAATCATCCATTATCCATATATCTATCTCAACCATACATCCAATCCCTAATCCTTAATAAAAAATCATCATTTCAACATCAAAATTTTGTTAAGGACTTAAACTCCTTCATATCCCTGTATGCCTTCATCACCATCAAAATACTTCACCCAAGGATCATATCCCTATTCCACTATCATCCATTTCAAATCAAATCTTCCAATCAAATATCAATACTTTAAGATTATTTCATCTTTAATCCAAGCTTTCCCTCAATTTCTTCTCTATGACCCTCTTTATTCCTTTTTGTATTCTAGTAAACCCAATAAATCCTATACAACCTATTCTTCTTCTATAGTTTCTTATTCATATTAGGGTTTGTTAGATCTATACTTTTATGACATTTATATCTCAAATTTATATTTGAAACTCTTTGCATGCTCAATTCTTCATCAATTTTATATTGTTACATCTTACTGCTTCATTGTGAAATCAATTTTACTTGCCTTACCTATCCTTGGAAATCACATTAGGGTTTCATTTTTACATTTGATATATCATTGATATTTCCACTTTTTCAATATATAAGTGTACCTTTTGGATTTATTTTTCCTTTCACCCTCTCCACCTCTCCCTCTTTATATATTCATTTATTCTCCATCCCCAAACTCCCTTCCTTTCTTCCTCTCCCTCTCCCTCTCCCTCTCTCTATACCTATCTCTCTACCTATCTCTCTCCCTTTCTCTTCCCCTCTATCTTTCCCAAGCAATATCTATCTCTAGATATCTCTCCCTCTTTCTATCCTTCTCTCCTCTCTCCCTCTCTCTGTATCAATCCTATAGAGAGTAGAGAGAAAAATTGAGAGGAAGATAGAGGGATGTAGAGAGGGAAGGTAAGAGAGGTAGAGAGGAGAGAGATAAATTATATTGAGATATATAATGGGATAGAGATGGGGAATAAGGGAATCGATCAGAAATCGATCAAAAGAGACAGGCTCGATATCAGTCGTCGGATCAGTCGATCAGGATCGTCGAGGATCCGGTCGAAAGTGTCAGATCAGGATCAATCGATCGCGCAGGCAGATCATCGACGTTCAGCGCGACTCGGCGGCATCCATCGATCAGGCGACATCAAATCGAAAGACTCGACATCATCAAAATCCGTCAAAATCTTGCGTTTCAAAGAATAGGATCAATCGTCGACAAAATCTTGCGAGATCAAAAAAGGTGGGAATTGGGAGGAATATAAGGAGAGGTAGGTAGATAGAGAGGAAGATGTAGATGGTAGATAAAGAGAAGTAGAGACAAGGAGAGAGAGGTAAGGTTGGAGGGATAGAGGGAGAGAGGTAGGTAGAGAGATGGAGGGTGTCCATGTAGTACTTTTCTCTCTTTGCCTCTACTTATACCTTTATCTCCCATTTTCATCTTCATCTTTGTATACCTACCTCTCCCTATATCCCTCCCACTCTACCTCTCCATCTCTTCCTCTCCCTTCCTCCCTCCCTCTCTACTTTTTATCTCCCATCTCTATTTCTTTCCACCTATCTTTCACTCCATCCCTCCCTCATTCCCCTCTCTCCCTTTAGATGTCTCTCTATATCTCTCTTCATCCTCTCTCTCGTCTTTATGTTTTGATTAATGCGACACCACTTTCAGTCATCATGTAGCGTTAATAATCACTTGCGCCTGCATGTAATTTACGCGCCGATCATTTACATGTAATAATATGTAATAATAATAATATGTATAATAATAATAATAATAATAATAATAATAATGTGTAATATGTATGTATGTATGTAATAATAATAATAATAATATGTAATAATATGTATGTAATATGTATGTCTTCTTATACCATAATAATAATATATATGTATGTAATATGTATGTGTGTAATAATAATAATATGTATGTATGTAATATGTAACATAATATGCCATATGTATATATATGTATGTAGGTATGTTTTGTGCAAATGTGCATGTTTCTTAGCACATCACGTTTAGCATGTAATAAATAACACTATCTGTGAAACATGCGTGATAAAAAATAAATAATAAAAAATAATAATATCTGCCTACCTCTCCCTCTATCCCTCTCACCTTTATTTTCTCTCTCTATCTCTACCTCTCATTATCCCTCATCTCCATCCCCCTCTCTTTCTACCTATATTTTCCTATATCTCTCCCACTCTATATCTCTATTTCTCTCTCCCTTCATCCCTCCCTCTCTAAATCTTGTTGGGACTAAGGTGTCTCAAGCTTAGAGTCCTAACATGCTTAATTTAATGTATTATTCTATTTATTTAATTATTTAATTGCCTATATTATCATGTCATAAATTGTGACCCACCGGTTGGGTAGCATCCCTGTTGGAGGTGATTAGATGACACATCATCAACCCAATTGGACAAGCATCCCATTTTGGAATCTTTCACTTATGGAAGATTCTATGATGCATCATATGGCATCTTTATGCATGAAGAAAGTTGGCACCCAAGTTGGGTTATGATATGTTGTAAGAGAATTAGATATTTTGATCAATTATGAAAAATTCTAAGGCAGATCTTATCATATATTTTATGATAGACTTTATGATAGTTGTAAGGCATATATCATAGACTATTATGATCAAATTTTGGGCACCCAAGCTTGAGGAGAGCATATTTCATGTTATAACAGTTGTAAGAGGTGTAAGGAAATATTGTACAAGTGTCCAAATGCATGTCTATGGCATGGGATATTGTGCCATGTGGATTTGGATGCACATCCTCTTCTAAATGCTTCCTCTAGCTTGTATCTCTCTATATATTTGAACCAAATATTTTTAGGGATAGGAAATTTGAAGCAAGATGCAACCCTATTTTAACATGTAAGAATAAGATGCATAAATGAAACTAGAATGATGAAAGACTCATTCCAAGAGATGGTCCTAAATCACATTAGAAATGAATCTTAATAACATGCAAACCTTCCTTGAGGTGAAAATAGAGAGAAAATGGAAGATGTAATCACCTAGAAAATAAGTCCTTAGGCTTAGCTTGATGGCTAGTTGTATCTCCCCAACCTAGAATTATTCATGATTCTCCATAAGCATCCATGATCAACACTAAGCAATGCAATACTTCAGACAAAAAATGATCTTGAAGACCTGTAAAAACCCTTGAATGTTGTCCTAAAGCTTCAACTTTGCTATAGATAAACTAATGAATCTTCTTCTGAAAGATATTCAACACTTGACTCTTGAAATTGTTTGTTGAAAATGACTAGATGTTATAAAAAATGACCTAAAAATTTATATTTATAGGAATTCATACGTAATTATTCATTATTTAGGCCTTACAGGCCAACACCCATCCGAAATTTGAATCATGTCAGTGAATTTCCTGCTCAAAATTGAAAAATCCCCCAAAAGGGACTAAGTCGCCACCCTGGGCAACTTAGTCTCACCAAAGGTTTTTGAGGTGGGTTTTCTAGAATTTGAATAATTTAAATGTTATTTGTCAGGATTTGTATGATTTTTGAGTGGAATAAGCCTCAAGGTCCACAATAATGAGTCTTAGGGCCCTGTAAATGGTAAGTTTAAGGAATGATTAATGAAAGGATTCCAAAATAGGTCCAAATTAAGCATGAAATTGCCTCTTTGTTCAATAGTATACAATTTTTTACATTACAATATTGTATACCTTGCATTGTAGAAGGCATAGTTTGTTTGTAGGTAAGGAAATGTTGTTGGATTCACTCTGGAATAGGTTTTTTTTTTAAACACTTGTTGAAGAAGCTTTGTACTTGGAGCTACATTGTAACATCTATTTGATTTAATGCATTAGTACAATGCTTTTGGAGGGTGGGGTTTTTTACCCGAAAGTGTTTTCCCCATGTATATTTGGTGTTGTTTATTTATGTGGACTTGTTGTCCTATCCCATTCTTTCTATGTTTCCTTTTTGTAATTGTATAAGGTGTTTATAGAAATTTTTTGTATCTCTCCCCTACTTAGATTAGTATAGGAAGTTGTTTATTCTTACCCAACTTCCTTTCAGCTAGTATCAAAGCTTGGCCAGCCTTGATTCCTTTGTTGGGTTAGAAGGGATTTTTGAGTTGATCTTTGTTTCAATGGGAGTTTTGTAAAGGTGCCTTTCATGACCTTTTTGCAGGAAAATGATGGTAAGAACATCCACAAGGATTGGGATGGAGAAGTTTAAAAGTGGTATTTGTGAATAAATATTCAACAAGCTCCCTTTGGGTATATTTTGCTCTAAGTATCGACCTGCACATCATAAGGAATCCACTCGACCTTTTATCAAAGTTTGTTGCCCCCTCCATGTGTATGCTCTATGCACCCCTGAGTTTTCCTTTTCCTTTGCATCTCAGGAATCCCTGCTATGCTTCCATGTGTTGTAGATATGGACCATTTTTTATCGTTCCTATTTACTTCCTCATCAGGCTCCACTTGAGTGCCACGTAGCTCTCATTTCCCAAAGAGATTTGGCAGGCCCCACGATTGGTGTTTGCAATGAATTTTTCTCTGTGTCTACTCTACACAATCTTTCAGCGAGAGGATGAGATAACGACTGTAGGCAGCGAAATGTTACCACACATCTCTTTTGTGTGCAACTGATGATCACTTTCCTCCACTTTTGGATAGAGCTCTTCCCACTTGACACGTGCCAACTTGGCACAATTCCTCAACAACAAAAGATAAAGGTTCACACAGGAAGCACTATGCTACCGTGTGTCTCTTCGGTGGGTCTCGATTTGGGCGATGAATCAAGCAAACCAAATGTTGTGACTGGCCACCACGTGTCATAATTACTTAATGGGATGATGACACTTGTCTATTTAACCTTATCAGGACCACCGCCATCATTTGTAGGGGATGCACCTAGGTCTAAAATGACCAAATGCTTGGTTTTGAATCTTTTCTATTGCAACAACTTGGGAATATACTCAATTTTGCATCATTGCTGGAGATCGTGAAATCTTTTTTGTTGCTCTCTGAGGCAGTGGGAGTTTTCTGCTATATATACTTCTCTCTGTTTTGAGAGAAGGGTCCTGATTTTGAAGGAACACTAATTTTAGGAAAAGATGTCAGGCCTTTATTATTGTTTTATTTTATTTCAAAAGACTTTTAGACTATGCCAATTGTTTAGCCTTTCTGTTCTTTCATGCTATTTGATTAAATTGTAAACTATGTTGCTATTGTTTGGACATAATGCAAGTTTTCTAATCTAGATCATGTATAATGACTCTTCTTGGTAGTAGGAATGTATGCAATGTTATTTTATGTCAATGAATGGATTATCTATACTTTAATCTTCATTTTCTACCTTTCTAGAACACTACAAATACCAATCAGGCCCTTAAATCTACAATTTATCGTGCCTACCATTAAGTCTCGGTTCATCACCTTAGGTTAGACTTTATTTTATTATATCTATTTCCTTTTCCCTTTTGAAAACCCCATTATAGAAGAAGTTGGCTTCTCTAAAAACCTGGAGGTCACTCAGTTTAGTGCAAAAGGTCCCCCATTTCCCATAAGACACTGTTACCTTGTCAAATTTTGGTATTAATATTTTGTTCTTTTTCTGGCACACTCGGTGGGACAGAGATTAAATGAATTTTCACTTTAGAAGGGTGTATGAGTAATCGGCCTATAACTAGATCCCAAACTGCAAGCAACCCCAATTTACTAGTACCTCCATTAGGAACAATGCAGGCCACAAATCAGTTGGTAACCATTCTACTATTGCCACCCATTCCTTTAACAATGTCTCCAGTCACCAATAGAAATTGCGTGGTATGAGACATCGGAAGTCCCATAGAAGCTCTAGTAGTGCCTACTATCTGGGATGCTATCTTGGTTTCAGCTATGAAAGCTATGGTCAAGTTTATTAGAGATGGCTCAAGAACACTCGCCGACCATCTGTAAGATGTGACAGACGTGTGTCTGGTGCATGGGGTCACTACGCAAAATGTAGCTCTAAGGAATCTTGCCACATCTTTCAAAGGCAAGGCACTGGATTGATACCAAAAACTACCACCGATCACTATCCACACCTAGGATGAGCTTGGAGATCAGTTTTAAGAAATATTTTCAAATGACGGAGATTGCTCCTCGCTATACCATCAATTGTTTGTCATAAATTGGGATCCCCTAGAGGCTTTGACAGACTTCAATGCCTGATTTCACACAAATTGGTATAGGATCTTTATTGCTATACACCTGACTCCTGAGTTGGCATTCATATTTTATCTGAAGTCCATTAACCCTAACATTTCTATGATGATCAAGTCTTTGGGGGGTGCTACTCTACTGGATGCTTATGGTGTCATCGTCAAAGCCGAGAATCATCTGATAGATTATGGAAATTTGCCTCCTTAGCCTATCATGTCGATATTTCTTGAAATATCAATGCCTACGCAAGAAGTCATGTCGACTAGTGCACCTGCAACTCCCCAGTCAATGTACACATGCGGTAGCACCGTAAAATATTGCCTCTACATCCAGTTCTTCCAAGGATGAAATGAGCAATCTTAAAGAAATGTTGTGGACTATGGAAAATGATATAACCACTCTCAACCGAAATCAATCAATGCCTTTGAAGTCTGTTTATCAGAATTATCAAGACGAATGGTCTTCATATCAATAGAATCAGTACCAAGGCAGTTCCCGCACTAATCCACCAGCTCCGATAGTCAACCAAATAGTGTCAGTGCCTACTCCGCTAATGAGAGGTTCACCAAGCTCGAGTAGGGAATTGAATGCAGGGAAAAATAACCTCATTGATGACATCAATCTATGGTGCTTCCCTTGTAGTGATGCGCATATACCCAGGAATTGTCCATGTGGCAACTTACAACAAAAGGTGGCAAAGCAACATAGCCAAGGCACGACACCAGACCACAGAGGTTATGTATATGCCTCACCACAAAAGGAGAGTGTGATTCTTACCACACAAATGCAAGGGATGTATCTAGAACATGGTATGTGCAGGATCATGATAGGCCAAAAAGTGGCAATATGATGGGTATGTGGCTGACAACTATTTTTTTACCCAAAATTGATGAAATGAAAAGGGTTTTTAAAGGAGATTCTTAGCTTTCCACTGATATAAATTATGCTTTACTTTGAATTTAATAAGTAATTATTATTCATTTTCTATTCAAATTATGACTAAAGTATTAATTGATAGGCTGATTGAAAAACATCTATAGCTTTCAAATGGTATAACATTTTTTGAATCTAAAACATGTGTCACATTCTATGCTTTGCATACTGTAGGATTAAAAAAAGAAAAATTGAATTTCATGAAGTTTTGACCAAGTTAAGGTGGTCATACATATGAGTTTTTATATTTTTAAAAAAATTGTAATAAAATATTCATAATTAATTATTTACTTGGAAAAAAATTATAAAAAAATATGCATCACATCAGGGCATGAGTCCTTTACTCATATCTAAAATCTTATAAAAAATATTATCATTTTATTGTGGTTAGGGTGGTCAGATAGACACCTACTTTTCCCTAAAATTTAAGTACCACTGCATTGAAATTTCAAATTTTCACCAAATAGATTTTTTTTTTAAACAAACATAGTAGTTTAGAAACTACTTTCAATTTGCTACAGATTCTATTCCTACATATTTTTGAAATAATATAGATAACGTATTCAAATTTTTACATCAAGTTGCCTAACTTTGATTTTTCTGAATTTTTTGCCACTTAAGGGCTTTTTTTTTCCATGATGATCCTGCACATACCCAACAAAAATATGACATCACTCCTAATCATGCACTTTTCTCATGGATGGAAGAAGAGGAAGCGGTGTTTTCCAATGGTACACCCATATCAAAAACTTCGCAAGTGCAATCTGACTATAACACTCGGTCAAAGAGGAGATTTACCAACAAATCAGTTGCTCTGCAACTAGCCAGCCCACAACTTAAAGGTGTTTCCGATTAGATACCTGGCATTTCCACTGCGTCAACGCAATCTCATTCGTGGAAGGAAATTATCATAACAAGAGTAAAGGAGCAAAAAGCTTCAAGTTTTCCACCTTTCAATGTCGTGGAACAATTGAATAAATCATTAGCTAATGTGTCTCTATGGGACATTCTAGCTATCCCGAAGAAAAAAATGCTATTATAGAAGGTGCTTCAAGTAGAGATCAAGGCACACCAGCAGAGCAGTTAGTCAATGCAGAAGTTGTTAATCAACTATCTCTAGCTTAATCCATTACGAACAACACAAAAGAATCCCCTTTCAAAGTTAGAAATAAGTTGAAGCCTCAACCCTTCTCCTTAACTCTCATTATAGGGAAGAAGTTATTACATAATGCTATGATTGATTTTGGTGCAAGCACCATGGTTATGCCTAAACAAATAGTTGAAGCTTTAGGACTCAACTATGAACCTATGAAAAGGGGAATAGTGCAGCTTGATGGGAACAAAGTTGAAATCATAGGTGTCATCAAGGCACTTCCTTTAACTCTATTTTCTTGCCTTAGTATCACTGTGCTGCAAGACACTATGATCATAGATGTTCGTCCCATGTTCAACCTTTATCTATCCCAAGAATTTACTTCAAAGGTGGGCAGATACTTTTCCCTGGATTGGTCACATCTAATTCTCAGAACCAAGTACGGTGCAAAAAAGAAGATAGAACTGAAAGTGTTACATTCTGAGCATGTAGCAAATGAAGCCATGATTAATTTTGAAGTCATGCATACCTCTATCACCAAGCAAGAAATGTATTGTGTTGAATTACTAGAGGAAGAAAAGGTGACCCAAGACTAGAATGATCAAGAAGACGCTTTGTTGAGTGAACACATGGATAGCGACCCTTTCAGCAATTAGCATGCTACAAGATTGGGCACCTATGTAATTTATAATGAAGACTAAGTGCTCCCAAAGGTTTCCAAAGAGTTTGAAGGTGGCTAAGCATCTGAGCTATGGACATTGTACTTTGATGGAGTAAGATAGAAAGTAGGTGTTGGAGTGGGGATATGTTTGATATCCCCGCAAAATGAAAAAATACTAAGGTCTTTCCACTTCCAGTTCACTTGTTCGAACAATGAAGCCAAATATGAAGGATTAGTTCAAGGTTTAAGCCTTTCGGAGTGAATGGGCATTGAGCAATTAATGGTGTTCAGAGATTCTGAACTGGTGGTCAACCAAGTTTAGAAAATTTCCATGGAAAGGAATGTCCACATGAGATCATATTGTCATTGAGTTTGGGACCTGGTTTAGATTTTTGAAGCTTTCAATAGTCTGACTATTTCCTGAGACCAAAATCGAGACACAGATCGCATGGCAGCAATCGGATCCTAGTTTGATCCTGTCTCCAACCTAATACATAACAAATACTCTATACAAGTAATAGTATGACTAGTAGTTCCCAATAATGATAAAAGCTAGCAGGTGTTTGAAAGTGATGAACAATTGCTTTGTTCATTCAACAGTCAAGGGAGTTCACCGATCAGATCCAACCAAAGCTCACAAAGGCTTATGAAGGAGAAATCATGCAGCTCAAATCCAACAAGCTTCTAAAAGGATTGGTTACTCTCAAAAACCTTTTTGATTGTGATGATGCAAGAAATGATAGGTGAAAGTTTTTGGAAGACAAGAGCAACTACATAGACCTTAAAGTCTCAGATGGCAGAAAACTTCGGGTTGGAAAAGATGTCCTGCATCATGATAAATAGAGGCTCATTAGTTTTTGTGAGAAAAATATGAAGGGGTAGTAACTTGGTCTTATGATGACCTGAAGGGATACAATCCTAACATCATCCAGTACACCATCGAGCTAACAGAGGGTGCAAAACAAATCTGACAAAAGAAGAGGCTAGCAAACCCCAAAATTGAAGTACTAATGGCGTAAGAGCTGAAAAAGCTAATCGAGTCACGGATTATCTTCTCTATCAAGCATAACACATGGGTATCCAATCTAGTTCTGATCTAAAAATAGAATGGAGATATCCACTTATGAGTGGACTTCTAAGACCTGAACAGAGCATCCCTGAAAGATCACTATCTGTTGCCTTCTATGGAGACAATCCTACAAACAGTGGTAGGATCAGAAATGTTTTCCCTACTTGATGGCTTTTCCGGTTATAATCAAATCCGAGTTAAAGAGGACAATCAACACAAGGTCATGTTTGCCACTAAATGGGGAACATTTACATATTCTAAAATTATTTTTGGTTTATCCAATGCAGGGGAAACATTTTAATAGGCAATGGACATCGCTTTTAGGGAGCTAATGAATAAGATTATCCTAATTTATTTGGATGGTCTTACTATGTTCTCCAAGTCTAAGGATGATCATTTTGATCACTTAGAAATGGTTTTTCAAAAATTCCAAGATTTTGGGGTTTCTCTAAATCCAAAAAAATGTGTATTCGGAGTGCAACAAGGCAAGCTATTAGGACATGTGGTGTCTAAAGAAGGAATTTCAATTGACCCCAAGCAAGCAAAAGCCATAAAAGAAACTCCCCTGCCGGTTAATAAGAAAGGTGTTTAGTCCTTCCTAGGCAAGGTAAATTTTGTTAGAAATTTTATTTCCAACTTTGCAGGAATAATTAAGCCAATCACCCTAATGGTTAAAAAGGATCAAGCATTCAAGTGGACAAAGGAAGCCTGGGAAGCCTTTGAAAAAGTTAAGGATGCTATTTCTACAGCTCTGCTACTAGTTAATCTAGACTTATCTAAGGATTTTATAATGTATGCATTCAGTAGCAAGTCTAGTATTGCTACTATCTTAACTCAAAAGGATAATGAAGGAAAAGGAGAGCATTCAATGTCATTCCAATCCCAGACCCTGAAGGAATATGAGATGAATTATAATTTTGTTGAAAGGAATGCCTTTGCAATAGTGGAGGGACTTAAAAAGTTTTGCCATCTAATTTCCTACAACAAAGTGATTTTCTATGTTGTGCATTCTAGTGTGCGCGAATATATCATGTAGGGAGAAATTACAGAAAAAAGAGCTAATTAGATCACCAAGATCTTTGAATATGACATTGAGGTCAAACCCACTAAAACCATCTAAGGAAGAGCACTATGCGAATACATGGTGCATGACGAAGAGATACCCACTGAAGAAGAACAGCTGGAGCTTGTTCTGATAAATGAGCCATGATCCGAGGGTTACTGGCTAATAGATAGAATGAGGTTTATGCAAATAGGAAAATATCCACCAGGTCTTTCCTCCCAAAAGAGGAGATACTATCAGCTACAGCATTGTGGATATGCACTAGTGGAAGGGGTCCTTTTCTAAAGGAATTTCAATGGTCTCCTCCTGCGATGCATTACTATAGAGCAAGCGGCGAGAACCCTCGACACTTTCCACAACAATGTTGTGGGTGGACACTTCTCTACTAAAACCACCACCATTAAAATCATGTGCACAGGTTACTATTGGTTCACACTTTTCAACGATCTCACTCTTTGGTGAAATCTTGCAAAGAATGCCAATTTTTTACAAGTAGAAGGAATAATTCTGCAATGCCTCTCAAACCTATAGTGGCAGATGAACTGTTTGTACAATGGGGCCTAGACTTCATCAAGATCATTAATCCTACTTCTAGTGTTAGGCACAAGTGGATTCTAACTGCCACAAATTACTTCACAAGATGGACAGAGGTCGTTTTGCTTAAAAATGCAACAGAGGCAGAGATAGTGGATTTCCTAGAAGAGCTGGTGACAAGGTTTAGTCCTCCAAAGACTATCATTTCTGATTAGGCTAGAGCTCTCCTAGGTGCAAAGTTATGTCACTTTGCATTAACAAATGCCATAATCCTTAAAACATCATCAAATTATTACCTGTAAGGAAATGGCCTAGCGAAGTCAACGAACAAGAACTTAGTTTGACTCCTTAAAAGAATTGGGTTGGAGCACTAGAGAGAATGGCATAAAAACCTCTAAGCGGTGCTTTGGGTAGACCACATAATTCCTAAGCAAGTCCTTAAGACTTCGCCTTATGTGTTGGTATACGAGAAGAGGCACTGTTGCCTATATCTATGGAGTTTCCAGTGCTTCAACTATTGAAATCCCTCGAGATAGAACAAAATGGCGCCATGGAGGTTTGGCTTGCCAAACTATTAGAAGTACAGGAAAAAAAGGGAGAATTCCCTAATAGCCATGACAAACCACCAGCAAGTGGTCAAGCGATGGTTTGAGAAGAGGGCTTCTGACCAAGGCCTAAAGTGTGGAGACTTAGTGCTTAAATATAATGAAAGAGTTGCTAAGCTAGGTCAGCATGGAAAATTTGATAGCCTATGGGAGGGCCCCTTTAAAATCATTCAATGCAAAGAGTATAATTCTTTCAAGTTAGAAAGCATGGAATAGGAACCCTTGGGAATCCTAGTCAATGGGATTCATCTTAACTATTCCATTAAGTGTTGAATTTTATTATTGTACATATGTGAATAATATTTTTGTTCCTTTCCCTTGTGTTGGCCGGTCTTTTTAGAAATTAGTTTGTGTTTCGACGGAAAGCAACCTATCATTGCAAAGAGTAGAGAAGTGGAATTACTTTATAGAAATAATCAGGGAATACACCCATATGCAAGGGAAATGAGAAAATATGCTAATAAAAAGAGCCCATACAATAGATATGCAAAAAGGAAGAGAGAGCCATGGATTTTATAAAGATATATCACATTATATATATATTCTTTCATTTTTACATGGAAAAAATGGCTGAGACATCCATAATTCAAAAAGTATATGATTATACAAGTTATTCTTTCATATATATGATATATCTATGGCCTTTTCCAGGCTTATATACAAAAACTGTAAGTGGGTGGTGTATTCAATAATAGAAGACAAGGAAACAAGTAGGCATTTTATCCAAGAGCACGGGCAACAACAATTGACATATTAATAGTAGCGTCTACTGCGTCTTCATCAGTCAGTACTTTAGCAGTAGAAGCATAATGATTTGGAACAACTACCATTGGCAGAGGGAACACTAGGTTCTTGAAGTGAGTGTACCAATCAATGTTGTAGAATGGAACTATGTTGTAGCTGCAGAACAGAAAATGCAAGGCCTAGGTAACCCTCTATTGATGCTCGTCACATGTCTGAAGGCAGAATCCACTGAGAAATGGCAGCAATACAACAACCACTTCTTCCTCAATGAAACATCGGAGGTCACTAGCTGTCGGAAGGCCTACCCTATATGCAATGTGAGTGACAACCTCACCTAGACCATTTAGGAACTTTTTTGAAAAAAAATCCTTGACCAGCTTCAAAATTAGAGGCCTGGGGGCACCAATGTCTAGCATTGATGCAACAAAATGCGAGTAGATATTAGTGTTTACATGGTATTTGTATTCATACTCTATGCAGTCCCTACTCAGAACCCATTTTATGACTACTAAAACAAGGGAGTGTTTATTTTTGGTCATTCTTTTCAAGCGCCTAGTGGAAATCTCTCCCAGAAAAGTTGTCTATGACTTGTAAGAAACAAGCCTAATGGGATTGTCCATGGTACTAACACAATGATGCTACCTTCTAACTACCACTGAAACTTGTCTACCTAGCCTATGAGAAAACTCCCTTACTGAAGCTAAATACTACTCCAATGACCTATTGCTAAAATTTGTTCAAATGCTAAGTGTGATTTCCCCACTACTTAGCGGCCTATTTATCGAAAAAATGAGAAAAAGCATGCTAATTTTTTTCAAGAAAACATGATGATAATGAAGTGTCAACTTGAAAGGTCTGCCTGCATTTTCTCACATTTCCTGATCAGTTGCATCTGTAGAAGTACGACTCAGTGTGTACTAAGTTAATAAGAGCTAATTAATTAGTTTTAAATGGTGGCGCTCATCGGCAGTAAGTTGCACGATCCGTAGGCTATTATCTCACTTCACAGGTGTTTCCCAGAGCCTAAGGCAAGATTCATATCTTTTTAGGTGGTGGTTGTTTGCTTTGGCTTAATCATTCCGTTCAGGACATTAATTGCTAGCACATACTAACACAAGGTTAGAGGGAAAATTGTTAGCTCAAGTTTCAAGGAAATCACATTGTATCACACAGTTGCCAAACACAATAATGAATTCTTGCCACCTCGAAATGGCAAGAAATTCATTTTTGCATGAGCCAAGGAATTAACAGTACATGCTGAATTAAATGCAAAATCCCACTTCTTCTACCACCTTGAGAAAAGATAGCTAAAATACTGCATGAAAAAGCTTATAATGCTTAATGTTTTTTCAAAAACACCAAGAGAAGTTTGCAAAGAACTTTTTAGCATATCCAGAGCCGAATAAAAATTACAAATAATTCAAAACCTGCAAAAGCTTTCATCTAAAGAAAAATGTCAGAGAGTTCATCACAACAAATGTAGAAGGAGATTGGATAGGATTTGTTTAAATCTATACAGTCATCAAAAGATGTGTATATCTATGAAGATTTATCATATGCTACACCTGGTATACCAAGCAAGCCAAAGAGGGTGAATACGATATAGCTGGATAGGCCCAAAGATTGTAGAAACTAGAAAAGGTTTGAGGAGAAATGGGATAATATTCATGACCCATAACTCACAAAAACCCTAAATCCTTAAGAGAAGTGGCCTGTGCAAGGATGGGGTCACCTAAGGCAAACACATCAACAGCAAAGAAGGTTTGGTATAGTGGTCTTCCACAATACATGGTCCTGCTGGTATATTACTACCCAGAGATAGTTGATGTCACCATTCAACGTTATAACCCTAGCACCCGCTACATGAAGGGCCAAACCTTAAGTGTTTACATCAACCCACAAGCCATTTGGCATATGCAATGTATCCTAGACCCAAGTAAAAGAAGGGAAAAAATTGAGTCCTTTCCTGCTAAAGGAGAAAAGACATGGAAGGCAATGAAAATGAGCTCATATTTCTTGATGGAGGAAATTGGTAGGAAGGGAATCCTAGGTGCTAGGCTGTCGAGTATCCTGTTGCCACGCGGTTCATTTCATGAATACATGCAGGATGCCATGTCAATGCTAGCTTTTGTGTGTGGCTGGGACTTCGACGAGATGGTAGAAACCTTTCAACTAGGGTCAACTTTCAAATTCCAGAAACAATACGATATCTTTTGGTATGATTTATCGGAGTTCTTGGTGGAGGAAATGATATGGAAAATAAAAAATTACCTGGTGGAAGGAAGGTTTAGATTTCTCTCCATCCTAGTTCACATGTTCCTGCATCAAAACCCTGATTTCTTCGATAGGTATTTTCAATTATCAATTTTTAATGAGAAGCAAAAGAGGAAGCCAATATCCACATGGACACCCTTTCTTTCCATGTCATATGATTACTATGCATTTTTAGATTATTTTATAACTCTAGTATTGCAAGATTTACAAGGAGGAGGTGACACAGTCTGGCTCAACATAGATCAAACTGGATATATGCAGAGTTTCACTCCCGCTTGTGACTGGTTCTTCGGAGTGGATTTCATAATTCTCTAGATATGGGGCTTCATTAGTCAACCTTTCCTACTCCCAGCCTACATCACAAATAGGGTGCTCATGCTTGAAATGTATCAACAATAATGTATCATTGATTATACCTTCTACAGCAACCCAAGTGCCAAGAGAAAAGGATTCTTCACTTGTCCAAAGAATTTCAAAACAGTGACTCTAATAAAGAAGCAACCAGATCACCTATTGCAAGACAAACTAGTTCATTCAGGGTTTGTTTTGGTATATGATGAATGGAATTACAACCCTTTCAATGACCTATTGGAGCAACACATGAAGGTTACTCATGTTCCTCGACCCTACTAGGAAAAGAGGCGCAACCTGCGGATGGATAAGGAAAAAAAATTTGTTGACCTAACGCATGTTCCCACATAGGATAACAAAGAGCCATGACACAAGTTTTACTTTGTTGTGGTGGTGGCTAAGGATAATGTCCAGATGGAACACACCATGTACAACAAGTTGCAAAAGGATGAGGAATGGAACAATGAGAAGATAGAAACTTTCTGGAAGTATCGCTAAGAAACAGGGCAATTAGATGCCCCTTATGAATGTTTTAAGGGTGACAAAGAATTTGAAAAATGGTGGAATGAGGGGCATCCTAGCCCCAACTCTAGTGAAAATAAAGGAGATCACCTATAAGGTGAATCCAAAGAACAAGAAGAAGCGGTGACTTATGGGTCCTCCGCGCTATAGGAGAAAAGCTTCAGATAGCCTGCCTATGTAGCCATGAATGTGTGGATTAATGTATCAAGGGCTTCACATACACTCACTTGGGCTGCTAAGGCAGCTAGAGTACTACAATAGCAGTTGGCAGTGACTGTCGAGGCTAGGGAAACCCCGCTCACAAAATGGTAGTGTACAGAGACCATTATCGAAGAGAGTTCGCAAGAACCCACCAAAAGACAGTGCTTGTAGCTAGCTAGGAGCCTAAAGATGAGGAAGAGTCACTAATGTTTTTGGAGCTGCCATTGACTAGTCAACAGGTAAATTTCACTCCTCTTACTTCCCAATCCTTGGTATCATATATTGACTCTATGGCAACCCTTGCCATGAGTATTGGCCCTCCATTTCCCACCTTTGATCCAACACATGCGAGAGGTTTCACCCAATTCTCACAGGTCACTCCTCTTGGCTTTACTCCTCCGCGAACCCTTACACCAACTGTTACCACTCAAGCTCTCCTTGCATCGCTTTCTGAAGGTGTGCCCTCTGTGGGCACCCCTAGTTCCACTATTGTTGCAAATCCTCTTCCCTCATAGCAGGCCAACTCCATGATGACAACTCCTTCACCGATCTATCCCATGAGTCCTCCCACCGATTCACCAATTGAGCCATGGCAAGTGGCAAGCCCTTTTGTTGGTTCTCAAACCAAGCTTTGGAATGTGCCCCACTTCTCCCCACAAAATGTCACTCTCTAGAAAAAAAAATGTCTGAGCCTATCCAAATTACCAATCCATATGCCCTACCTTCTGGTCCTCCTTTCGTAGGTGAG
>VDFB02252616.1:174920893-174963072 GCA_007258455.2 Sequoia sempervirens
GTAGAAGCCTTCAAGCTCTTCCACACTCTCTCTTTATGGCCCTCAAATCTCTTTGAATCAATTGCATATATTTCAAATCATCCACAGGATGGCAGAACCAAGGCTTTGATACCAATGTAAGACGCCAAGCAGGAATTTCACAAAAACTAAAACAAAACCTGCTAATGCAAACTATATCAAAATTATAATGAACACACAAGTAATTATGGGGTTTATCAAATAAGTTAGCTTATCAAAACTACAATGTTTCTAAGATATATTGTGCATAGACTTAATCATCATATTGAAATAAGGAATACATAATATGAAAATTCACATAGAGATACTAGAAAAATAAATATGTTGAGCTCAGAATCCACAAAAGCTCACAGATTTCATTAATGAGTCGTTAAGACTAGGTACATGATACAAAGATTAGATTTATAGTTCCATGGATTTCTAATTACAATGCTAGAGCTTGGTAGCACTAGTAGTAATATCACCTACTCCCGACTACCTCTGCATCCTACTCCTTAATATCTATTATTTCTCTAGTTGCCTAGGTGTCCTAAATTTGAATTTTGATTCCTCACTCATTTCCCATGTAGAATCTAGTGTGCAAGATGATGTGATCTAGTATCATGGTGCTTGCGAATGGTGATCGACATCTAGTAATGGTAGACTTGGAACCAATGGAACATTAAGCGATGTCCCAATGATGCTATCTTGTGCATAATTTATTTGATTCATCAGTATGTAGATGAGGGATATGCGATTATTCTGGAGTGAAAGAGCAATTGTGGCTATGATCGCACTTCTCCAATGAATATTCTAGTAGGGATATCAATATGTATTGTGATATAGAGTAGCATCCTTTTTTGTCAATTTCTCTAAGTACCCAAGCCTAAGCGTGAATCGTATGTGCAGATGAAAAGAGATATCCTTAAGTGGAGTGGTCAAAGCCTTTGGCTCAACCACTACTCTTTAATCACACTTAGCTCAACCGGTTTCCATCCACCTATAAGTGCAGCTATAATTAGAATAGGAAATATTGGTGGAATTGAAGAATGAAGACATGCAAAACCACTAGCATTGGTTTCGTCTTACCAAGCCAAGAATAGCTACATGATCAATCTTAATGTCCTTATTCCATGATCCTTCAGAATGTACACTGACTCATATAAATATCAAACATAGATGCCAACATAGAAGAATTCGGCTAGAGGAATGCATAATTCGAATATTAATTTTAGCTCCCACCTTAAGGAGGGTCGACTAGATATAAATTTAAATTTTATTTATTTAATAATTTAAATTTATATTTGTAGAGAATGGGGATTCGCTACTCATGATCTCTCTTCATTTAAAGAGCCTCATGGAGCAAACTATCCTAAACTACCTCAAGAACAATGCGAGAGTTTTGGAATTAGGAAGAGCAAGTCACGAAGATTTTTTGGACAAACTAACAAGCTCTCAGTCAAAGGATGACAACATGGGATACAAATGATAGTGTGATGCGCTAGTGTCTCAGAGGCACGCTGGCATCTTGTACACACCAAAAAATGAACTTATAACATAAAATAGCTAAATGACTACTTCTACTCTGATTATTAAGAAATATTAGAACGTGAGAAAGCAACACAATATAATAGAACTAAAATAAAGTGAAGTGGAAATGATAAAGATAAGGAGAAGAAAGAAAGTAATCACAACCATGCAAGTAATGAAGCCTCCAGTAAATGAATTTCTTCAATACCTGCATGTGTAATATTTGGAGAAAGTGTTGGGGTTGTATAAGGATGTTCCTTAGTCAAACCCCCATTTTGGCGTTCCCAACTCCGCGGACAGCTAGATAGATAAAGAGAAATGAAATGAAATGGACAAAGTGTGTGGTGAAAGAAAAACCCGCTTCAGGAGTAGAACTTGCACCACCAAGTATGAGTGATAAAAGTAATCCCCACTCGAGGAGGAGAACATGTATCATAAAGTAAAGATGCAATAGATTGGGGATATGAAATCCCAGGATGCTCGCAAGCATAAAGTGAAGTAGATAGAGTTGCAATGCTTAAGTAAGCCAAAGAGGGAGATGCAAGAACAAAAGAGAGGGTTGTAAGAATGTAAGAGCTTGAAATTGTCTTAACAAGTTGTATGGAGTTGTGCAAGAAAAATGGAAAGAGCAAGGGAAGGAAAATGTAGAAGCCAAAGTTAGAGAGAAGTTACAAGTACTTGGAAGAAGGAATAGAATTGAAAAGACCACATTTAAGGAGAGAAAGGAAGCAAAACAAAGCTTCTCAAGTGGTTACAAGGCATCTCAAGCTCTTACCATTGACCAAAGGAGGTTACAAGTGGCAATCATGCAAGAACTTGGTCATTTGAACATTGAAATGTTGCAAGATGTCCACATGGTGTGCTAGTGTCCAGACACATCACGATACAAAACGACACAAATGAGAAAAGTACAAGGTTGGATGCAAGGTTGGCGTGTGAAGATAGCTACTAAAAAGGAGCACAAAGCATCCTGAGAAGGGTAAAAGGCTGATACAGGGGCTAAAATAAGCCTACACAAATGCTAAGGGACTGGACACTAAAGCAGACACAAGAATGTATGTGAAATTGCAAGGGGTGCAATTTTATGATAGTACAATATTAAATATTATTATTTTATTATTATTTAAATATTATATTTAATCATTATTAAATAGTGTTTAAAAACACTTTTATAATTCTCCCTCCAATGATTCAAATTATTTGTGGAAGGTTGTAGTCACTTTGTCAACAAAAGAAGTAGAATACATGGTAGGCACTCATGCTTATAAGAAAGCCATTTAGCTTAAGGGATTGTGTTCTAATATTGGTTTAGATGCAGGATTGATTATTGTTTGTTGTGATAGTCAAAGTGTTATTTTCTTAGCAGAGAATCCTAATTCCATGCCAAAACAAAGCACATTGTTGTTCACTATCATTTTTTTCATGATATGGTAGAAGATAGAAAGGTGAACTTGGAAAATGTTGACAATTTGATGAATATTGTAGGTGTACTAAGGAAACCAATAAGCACAGAAAAGTTTAGATGATGTTTCAATTTTATGGGCCTTGGGGCAATAAGTAGATGATTTTGTATGACTATCAGTAGGTCTTCAAAAAGTGGGAGATTGTTGGGATTAAAGTGTCTCGACCTTAGATTCCTAACATGTTTAATTTAATGTATTATTATATTTATTTGTATTATTTAATTATCTATATTGTCATGTCATAAAGTGGGACCCATCGGCTGGGTGGCATCCTTGTTGGAGGTGACTAGATGACACATCATCATCCCAAGTGGACATAGGCATCCCACTTTGTAATCTTTGACTTAGGATAGATTCTATGAAACATCACAAGGCATCTTTATGCATGGAGAATGTTATCACCCAAGTTGGGTTATAAAATACCATAAGAGAATCATATATTTTGGTTAGCTATGGTGAATTCTATGACAGATCTTGGTAGATTTTATGATAGATTTAATGATAGTTGTAAGGCATCAATAATAGGCTATTATGAGCATATTTTGGGTGCCCAAGCTTGAGGAGAGGATATTTCATGTTATGATTTTTGTAAGAGGCATAAGAGAATATTGTACAAGTGTCCAAATACATGTCTATGATGTAGGATATTGTTCCATGTTGATTTGGATGCCCATCCTCTTCTAGATGCTTCCTCTAGCTTGCATCTCTTTATATATTATGTGTCTTGTGTAGACACGTAAATTTGATTTGACCAATATCATGCATTTGATTTGATTTACTAACACCACTTCATCTTGAGTCAACCATTTTCATCCATTTAATTGAATAATCCTAATTGTTTAACTAAATTCATCATTTTCATCTATTAACTAGATAATCAACATTATTGGATTAAATCATCCTTTCATACAAATTTTCATCTCATTTGATTGAATAATGTGAATTATTTGATTAAATCCCCTAAGTATTCTCATTTGATTAAATAATCTGAATTGTTTAATTAAATTTCATTAATTCCTCTTTTTAATTAAATGATCTAATTATTAAATTAAAATCTCGAATACCCTCATCTTGCATAATTAAATAGTATATTAATTATTCAATTACCTAATATCTACTCATTCCTCCAAATTCTCCCACTTGCAAGTGAATATTCCTAGGAATATTCCTCCAATTCAAATTTGAATATTTCCCTCCAAATGCAAATATCTTCCAACAAACTTCCAACATTCTTCCTAAAATTAAGGAACTTACACATTATAATTCAATTGCAACCCTTAAGTAACTTTATCAATCCATGTGATCTTTCAATCTCATCCATGGATTGGAATCCTTGATCCATGTCATTCCTTATCATCAATTTGCATCCATTGATTAACCATATTGATCCTAATTGATCTTGATCATTGCTTTACCCAATTGTCCTATAAATTTCTCCCATTTTAAGAGTTATTGATCCATCAAAATTTAGAGCAATTACACTATAGTGAATTTGATCTTCATCATTGATAGCATTTAGCATCTATTTCCATCAATTTTTCATTAAAACATCATTCAAAGATTGCTTCAACAATGGGATTAGGAAAGGATTGGTCATTTCAGATCAATTCGGCACTAATCCCCCAATGGGATGAGGTTTGAGTGTTAATTAGATTATCATTTCAAGCTTTCAAGTTTTTTTTTGTTTTAATGGATTCTTAAAATTGTTATTTCAAGAATTTCATTAGGAAATTAGATTAATTAGGCTAATTGGTTAATTTTATTGTTCATTTTAGTTCTGTTTAGCCTAAATAATATTCATGTTCACACCTTGCATTGTAGAATGCATACTTTGCTTGAAATTAATGTAGTGCTACTAGAGTCACTCCAAAATAGGTGTTTGTTTTGAAGCACTTGTTGAATAATATTTGTTGTTGGAGCTACATTGTAGCCCCTATTTGACTTAATACATTTGTGCTATGCTTTTGGAGGGTGGGGTTTTTTACCTTAAAGTGTTTTCCCCGTGTATATCTAGTGTTGTTTGTTTATGTGTACTTGTCCTATCTCATTCTTTCTATGTGTTTCTCCTTTCTATAATTGTATAATGTGTATAGAATTTTTTAACTCTCCCCTACTTAGATTACTGTAGGAAGTTGTTTCCACTTACCTGACTTCCTTTCACATCTCTCTATCTCCCCCATCTCTCTCTCTCTCTCTCTACATACTTCTCACTCTATCCCCCCCTCTTTCCCCATGTATCTCCCTTTAGATATCTCTCTATATATCTATTCTCTCTCTTCTCTCTACAACTTTAACCTTCACTTCTACTTTTCTCTATATCCACTCACCCTCTCTATAAAAAGCTAGAGACAAAGATAGAGAGAGAGGGAGAGAATATATATAGATAAAGAGAGGTAAAGGGAGAGATAAATATAAAGAGATAAGGAGTTAGCAGGTGAAGCCACAATAGTGGTTTACAATTTGATGGAGGAAGGAAAACTGAGAAAAATTGATTCCATGGCAAAAAAATTAGTTTTAGGGGTTTGAATGAACCTACAAGTTCAACCAAACCCAAAAGGGGTTCGATCGAGCTAGGGTTCAAGCGAACCCATTAATTACTGGGCCCACATTTCCCACCCAAAAAAAAAGAGAAAAATGCATATTGAGGGAGGTTCCAATGAACCAGGATTCGAATGAAACCTAGTTCAAATGAACTCGCTCGAACCCCTAGTGATTCATATAAACCTCCCTAATTCCTCATTATCCCCCTAAAACACAAAAAAAAACCTAAATTTTTATGCTTTCAAGCTCAGGTTGAGGATGAAAATGGAGGAGTCTTCACAAACCCAACTAGAATTAGGTAGTCCTCGAAAAAAGCTATCCAATGAATATAATGTTAATATGTTTTGATTTTACTATGTATTTTTTTTTTAGTTTTATTAAACATAGGTTTTTCATCAAAAATGAAGGTCTCTATTTTGCACATCTAGAAAAATAGCAAATTATCAAAAAAAAATTGAAAAATATGAGTGGACCAGATATTGAAGTCCTTGATCCAAGAAAAAAATAATAATTTCGATATATATTTTCTTATATATTTTTAATTTTATTCTACATCTATTCTACAATTAGTTTTTACTATTAATTGGAAAGTAAACAAAATTAGCATACAATATAACCTTTTTAAAGAAAAATGAGAATTGAATTATTTAAAAGTATTTTTTTCTATAAATATTTTACTCAACTATTTCCATTGGTAAGTATACTTTTTACTTTTCTCCTTAGATATCAATCAATAAATAGGTTCTATTTCTATGTGCAAGTTCATTTCTTCTTTATTGACACCATGATTGAGGTGTACTAAACATATAAGCACAATGTCTAGCCAATGTTTTCTACTTATATTTTATGTCAAATTAAAGACAGGAGTTTGGGATTGATGCCTATTCTATGAAAATAAATCATGCATGTGTAATAGTCTTCGTATAATTTATCAAATGAATAATTGTTGTAGCTGTTGTAACATGCATGCCCATTTATAGAACATGTAACTTTACTCATTCCTTTTGAACACATAGGTTTCATTTCTATGGGTTGCTTGGGTCTTCTTTAGTAGCAATGTGTTTGATGTGTGTTAAATACTTGTACCCAACATTTGAAGAAGCTTGTCTGAAGAAAACTAATTAGGTGTAAATATTTGTTGAGAGGATAAAATAATAAATTTTATGTAGACCTACCTCTAATTTACTATTACTTTATTTATATTATAAAATTTTGATAGAATAATTTTAATATTAATTAACATGAAGTGTAGAATTTTAATTTAAAGTCTTTGGATATTTCATATATGAAATGAGTGTAACTAAATATTGTTAAGTATGATGGTATAACAAGTGGTTGTTCAAATATATGTTAGACTAGTTACAGATTAATTTGAGTTGGAGTCTCACATCTTGTGGATCTAATCTAGAGGTGGGGACTAATAGTTTGAGATAAGGGATCAAATGTATGGGGATAGGTGTATCTACGGATAAATATCTAGGAGTATATGTTGATAAATGAGTGAAAATTGGAGTAAGGTGCAGAGGACCATACTCTTATTAACATAAGAGTGCCACATGTTAATATCTTTGTGTATCAATTCATTCTTATTAGAACACGCAATTAAAAGAAATGATATTCATATACTAATTTCACCATTACAAAAATATGATTTATTTGATTAAAAATTTATTAATTTATTAGTTTTAAATTTTATGTTTCTTAAAAGTATTTGATGTTTTAAAATAATACTATAAAAAACATAATATATTATTAATTTATCCAATCTTAATAAACTAACAACAATTTATTTATTTTATCTTAAATTAAAAATATTTTTTAATATTTATATTTTTGTAAATAGATTTAAAAGGGTCTTTATCTATTATGGCTCATGTATAACAATTGACTATATTATTGTACAAGTATTTTTCAACAAATTTCAATTAATAATTTTTTGATTCATTAGTCATTGTCACGGAAAAGAAAGCATGTTGTTTTCCTGCTTGTGATTCCTCACCCACCCCTCAATTATTCGCATTAATGTAAGCAAGGTGGGAATCCCTTAGCTTCCTATTCTTAGATGTTGTAACCTTTATTTTGCATTTCTACAGATTCTTGAATTCCACTAATTCTCTTTGTTGTTGATGAAGAGTTAAAAATGGTGGCTCCATCCTTAGCTTCCTATTCTCAGTGAGATGTCGTAATCATTTATCTTGGCATTTCTATAGATTATTGACTACACGTAATCTTGTTTGTCGTTGATGGAGAGTTAAAAATGGTGGCTCCCCATCCCTTAGCTTCCAATTCTCAATGAGATGTCATAATAATTTACCTTGGCATTTATACAGATTCCTGACTACTCACTACTTTTGATGCTTCCATGTAATATTCTCTCTCATTGATGGAGAGTTAAAAATGGTGGTTCCTCATCCCTTAGTTTCCTATTTTCAATGAGATGTTGTAATCATTTATCTTGGAATTTATACAGATTTTTTACTACTCACTACTATTGATGCTTCCATGTAATCTTCTCTGTCATTGATGGAGAGTTAAAATGGTGGTTCCTCATTCTTTAGTTTCCTATTCTCAATGAGATTCCGTAATCATTTATCTTGGCATTTATGCAGATTCCTGACTACTCACTACTATTGACGCTTCCATGTAATCTTCGGTGTCATTGATGGAGAGTTAAAAAAGGTGTCTCCTCATCCCTTAGCTTCCTATTCTCAATGAGATGTCATAATCATTTACCTTTCCCTTTGCCTGGCAGCTAGGCTTAAATGTCACACACTAAGCTTTGACTGCTTAGTGTGTGGATGTGGGCCCCCTTAACCTGTTTCGTTCCTCTGCCCAAATCTGTTTGTCTAAACAATTGTTGTGACAGTCAATGGTTAGCAGTCAGGCTATGGACCCATTCTTGTCGCCTAACTTCCACTCCTGTCTGTTTCCACTAGTCACCATTAGAGTTGGAATTCAAACACTTTTCCCATGTGTTTGATCACATAAACTAAGGGTGGATGGCAAAGGGCCCTCACATCTACCTCACTATTGAGATATTTTTATGACCTTTCTTGCTTGATAGAAATGGTTTCTATAGCAAATAGAAGACATGGGTTTCCTCACAAATGCAACAAACAGGTTTCAATCTCGATCAATTTTATTTTCCAGCATACTCCCTACCTGTGCCAAAATGGGAGCTTTGGAACAAGGTATGGAAATCGATCAAAGCAAGATGGAAAGGAAATGATGTTCTAGTAGACATGTTTCAAAATGAGGAAGCATAGACAAGGCACATGAATTGTTTAACAAGATGCCTCAAAGGAATATGGTCTCATGGAATGCACAAAATGTATTTGTTAAAAAGATTTAGAAACTTCCAAAGTTCCAACCAAATGTGATTGGTTGTGTAAAGCCATACTCTATAACCTTTGCTAGCATCCTCCTAGCCTATGTTATGGTTAATCCTACATAGTAACATTGAGATATAATTAAAAGAGTGTTCAGATATTTATGTGATACTTCAGAGTATGCCTTGATTTTTCATGGTTATCCTACTAGACCTCAACATTCTATGAGTGCTCATTGATATGTGGATTCAAATTGGCTAGGTGACATTGATGGAAAAAGTGTTGGATTTTGTGTTGTGTTGCTGATATGTGGTTGTGATTGATGTCAACACTATTAGCATTGTTGCATTAGAAGCTCTATATGTCAAGGATATTGAGAAAATTATAATAAGAAGTGCTACAAGTTGTCAGTGGTGAAGTGAAGTTCTTTTTGTTAGTGTGATCATTATGTTGTTATCATAGGTTGTGAACTAAAGGGTTTCTTGTTGAGTATATCTAGTTTATCCACGTCAAGTTTTAGATATCTGTGTGAAGATTTGATCAAGTTATGAAGATTTGTATTCTGATAGTTTTTTTGTTACTTTACTTTATGTTCCTGAATGAAGATCGTGTGATTTCAGTAAGTTTAGTTGTTGTGGATGCTTCTCTATTGTTTCATGATGCTTGTGGATGTTTCTAGTTCATGATATATCTGTGTTTCATGTCCACATTGATCATTGTGCTTGTGATCTAAGATTTTCTCTTGCATGTTCATGTTTTTCATGTTCTTGGCTGACAAGGTATTGAAGCGTGTTGTGGATCTTCAAGGAGTAATTAATTGAAGTGGTTCATGTTTGAGGATGTTATTTTAGGTCTTCACTATGTTGTGGCTGACCTTGGTTGATTCACATGAATAATCTTTATTGATTTGGGCCGACTATTTGTATTCATTTTATTATTTCTTTCGAGCCAACTTATAGCAATGTAATCTCTTATTGCGGACATATAAGAGCAATTGTTTTATCATTTTGAAGTATGAATGAAAGTGAAAGTGTGAAGTGTGTGAGTTTTGTGTGTGAATATTGTTCAAATCATTCGAAGGTAGAGTAGAAAGTGTAGAAGAGTGAAGAAGAGTGAAGAAGAGTGAAGAAGTTTTCATGTGCTTAACTGGAACTGTAACCAGGCATTAACAAATGGTACTTTTCTTAGTTCAAAATCTAATGGATTTAATCATAACCTTTCTGTAAGATAGTATGTCTTCCTTTGGGTAGTAAGCCTATTTGTAATTGAGCAGTGAGCTCTAGGAAATGTGTCTGAATGCATATGCATTCCCCATTCATATTTTCTTATACTTTTAAGAGGGTATAATCTTGTGGACTGACCTCCACCATAGTTTTTCCCCCAACATGATTTCCACATAATAAATATTGGTGTTATGTGTGCCTCTGATGTGTTGTTTATTTATGTTTTCATGATTAATGATCAGATCTAAGAATAAGGTTAATAAGTTGAATAATTTTGAAATTCGGGGACAACTGATTCACCCCCCCTCTTAGTTGTCTTCCCTTGAGTTTCCAACAAAAATATCCACCAGTGGTTACATGTTTATGATGCTTGGTTGTAAGATGACAAGCATGAATTTCATAAAAAATTGAAATAGAACCTGCTAATGCACACTATATCAAAATTATAATGAACACACAAATAATTATGAGACAAGACTAAATAATTTAGTTTAACATAAATAAAACATTTCTAGGATATCCAAAAAAGCTCCAAGATTTCATTGAGTCATTAAGACTAGGGATGCGATACAAGGAGTACATTTAGAGTTCCATGGATTTCTGATTAAAATGCCAAAGCTTGGTGACACCAGTAGTAATATCACCTACTCCTCACTACCTCGGAATCCTGCTCCTTAATAGCTATTATTTCTCTAGCCACTTGGGTGTCCAACGTTTGACTTTCCTCGCCTCACTCAGTTCTCATGTAGACTCTAGTGTGCAAGGTGACAGGATCTAGTATTGTGGTGCTTGTGAATGGTAATTGGAATCGTGTAATGGTATACTTGGAACCAATGGAATATTAGGTGATGTCTTGATGATGCTCTAATATGCACAATTTATTTAATTCACTAGTATGTAGATGAGGGATGTGTGATCAGTCTAGAGTGAAGGAGAAATCGCTGCTAGGATCACACTTCTCCAATGAATATTCCAGTAAGGTGATCATTATGTATTGTGATATAGAGTAGTTTCCTTGTTTGTTGAGTCCTCTGAGTACCCAGGCCCTAGTGTGGATGGTATATGTACATGCAAAAGACCCCCTTAAGCAGAGTGGCTAGAGCCTCTGGATTGGCCACTAATCTTTAATTGCACTTGGCACCAATGGTTTCCATCTACTTGTTATTGTAGCTATAAGTAGAACTAGAAATATTGGTGAAATTAAAGAACAAAGACAAAGAACCAATGACAGGGATTTTGTCCTACTAGGTCAAGAACTGCTACACGGTCAATCTCTATATCTTCATTCAATGATTCTTCAAAATGTACAGTGACCCATATAAATTCAAATGAAAATGCCAATACAGAAGAAGTCAGCCAGAAGAATACATTATTCGAATATTATTTTTACCACCCACCATAAGGAGGGTCGGCCAGAGATATAACTTTAGGGGACATGACAGTCCTCCCCGCTCAGATGTTGGTTTCCCTCAAGAAACTTTAGATCCATATCCTTAAATGTCTTTGCTCCTATTCATGCCTTATTTTTTGCCTTAGTTGAGACTTCCTTGGGGCTTGCCTTGGAAAATCCTTAAGGGATGACCTATTTTCCATCAGCTTTGAACTTTAACTCCACTGTTTGATAGTTAGTTATGTACTCCCCAAGTGAGTGCAGCCATTGCACTCCCAAGACCACATATGTCTCTCCAATGCAAACTATGTGGAAATCATCTCGCATCTTGTGTCCTCCTATTGTCAACTCCATTTGTTGAATCTAGAAATTTCATGGAATATTTTTCCCATCTATCACTGTCACATCAAAATCCTTCAAAATATTTTCCCCTTAGGCTCAACTTAGTTGCTAGCCCTTCATCAATGAAATTATAGGTGGCTCCACTATCAATTAATGTTGTTACCCTCTATCCATACAATTCCCCTCTAATGCAGAGAGAATGATACTGAGGTGCTCTAAAAAGAATTGCAAGAGTGCCCCCAAAATATCCTTCCTTCCATGTCACCCCAAGCTCATACTCTTTGGTAGTGCCATCAAGTTCACCTTCTTCTTCATCATCGGGGGCTACCTTAATCTAGTAGAAACAACCTTTTCCCATACACCTGTGACCATTTGTCCAACATTCCTTACAAATTTAGCATAACACTTTCCTTCAAAGCTTGTTCCTCAATACATCCATCTAGTGAGATCATGGTTGTGCATTCGTCAGTTGAGGAGTAATCTCATGGGGTGCATTCTTGATCGTAGGCTTAATCCTCATTGTGGAGTTGTCAAGGTCAAGGCCCTTCGAATAGTTTCTTCCAATGATGTCGGTTCTAATGCTCTTACCAAGCAATGGTAAGATTCTAATAGCCCTTCAATGAAGAAGAACATGGGTCTCTTATTGAAAATATTAGGGACCATAACAGCTAGACTTTGGAATTCTGAAACATAATCATCCACTATACCAAGTTGCGTAACCTTTGTCAAATCTTGGAAGTACACCTCCAGATCCTTTCTATCAAATCTCTCTAAAAGCTTTTGTGTGAAATCAACACATGTAGTAACAAGATCAAACTCCTGAGTCACAATACCATGGTGCCACCATATGTAAGCTATCCCTTCCAAGTGCAAATAGTAAATTTGTCAGCTTTATCTTTAGTCATAGGGCTAAGAGAGAAATATGTATCCAACTTTTGCACCCATGCATGTGCAGTAACCTTCCCTGACCCATCAAATGTACGGAGTGAGAGCTTATTGACTTTGTATTGAAGATCTCTATTCCCTCACTATAAATGTTGTCTCCCATCACTTCCAACTCCTATCCTAGCATTGTTGAACTAATGAAAGGGGATTGTTGCTTGAGCATCAACAAATCTTGTACAATAATACTGAAATTAGGTTCATTTTGATCTTATCCTTCATGTGGTGTCTCTACTCTAGGCTAAAAACTTGGTTGGGAGGGTCTAAGAGTGGATCCATTTGATGTTCTACTATGATTCCCTCCTCTAGATCACTCAAAGTTTCCCTCGTTAGCATTGTTAGGTCTTGATTTGTTATTGGTTATTGTAGTACTAAGGGTTTGCATCATTAGCAACAGTGTTTGATTCACTTGATCTTGTTTCTCCATGAAGGATTTGACCTCATTATTTTTCTCCTTCATCTTCTTCTTACCTCTACCTCTTATTCCCATGTTGTTGCTCTGAGTAGAAGCCTTCAAGCTCTTCCACACTCTCTCTTTATGGCCCTCAAATCTCTTTGACTCAATTGCATATATTTCAAATCATCCACAGGATGGCAGAACCAAGGCTTTGTGATAGAAAAAGGGTTGGATTGAGACAGTCACAATCTCAATGCTCTGAGTCCTTACCATGAGAACTCCTAAGGGATCTTTCTCCCCCTAACCTATAAGTCCTATTCCTGGTAATAGAACCCCTTGTCTTGCTAGCCAACCCTGCTATCATTCACAATGCATTAACCAAGCAATTCTTGGTGATCTTTCTTCACATTTCACCATCTAGCCCTTAATTCCCTTAAAGACTAACCAACTCCAAATGCTTCCCTATCCTGTTGCAGGAGTGTGTGTTAACTTAAATGGTTTAAAAATCACTTGACAAAGGTCCTTGGTTGACCTACAAACTTTAATTCTCCACCGTTAACAAATAACCCTATTCTAGGGTTTGGGAAGGCTACTAGCCTTTAGCCCCTATTAGCCCTCCTCAACAAAAAAAAATAGATCAGTACTCCTCTCTCTCAAAGATCTATGCCAAACTCCCTACTGACACTCAAGCTCAAATTCCAAGCTCCAAAAGGTTTTTATGGTTTGGGACCTTTTCTGGCCGTACACTGGCATAACATAGAATGTGAAAGAAACTAGGGTTTGAAAGAGCATTTTCTATACTGTTTTCTTTTCCCAAACTCCAAATGGTTAACAGGGTCTCTGTCTTCCTACCCAATCTTATTGAAGTCTCCTACAAACATCTTACACTCTGCATTGTCAGTCATTTAGCACCCCTGACACTTTTTGAGCTGTGTTTTCATTGTCTTTCCCTAACCGGGTATTGCCAACTCGCCTAGGGAAAGATCTTTGGCATGCTTCCAGATTTCCTAAAGACTTCTACAACTAACCTATGTATAGATAAGGAGCTTGGCCACATTTCCAATTAGCCCATGCTTGCTGGCATAGGAGGAATGCGGCCTAAGACCCCATTTTGAACAGTTTTATAGTCAAAATAAATAAACAAGAAAACACAATATATACAAGAAATAGGGAGTAGAGATGAACTAACAGTCTATACGGCCACAAGAATGATTAAAAAGACTTCCCTACATACTGAATCAAATAAACAAATGCCTAGCTCAGTTCATTTAATCGTTGTTTCTAGAAAACAAACAGAAAACTGTATTTTATTCACCAAAATCATTGTTCTATTCACATTCTCCAACAAACTGCCAACTCACAAAGCACCCAACCCCCTTCTAAAGTTGAGAGTTATCTTTTTCAATGCAAGGAATCAGTTAGGTTTACTTCCCCGAGCCCAAGAATGGCAAAAAGCATGCTGTTTGAAAACACAGTGTGTTTTTCCAACTCTTACTAAAACTTAGGGAACAACCACACAAAAGAATGCCAATTTATTCAACTTCTACCTAATGAACCAAAAGGTCCCAAACATAATCTAAAGGTGTTAAATACCTTACACAACAAAATGAAATAGATTTTTAAAACAAGACTTCAAAATATGCTTGCACCTTGGCACCTTGGCAGGTGCTCCTACACCATTCTCCCCATCTCAGCACAAAGATCAAGAATAGGAAGGAGGGATCATTTCCAGGTCAATGCCAAGTTTCTTGAGCTGATCTTCTTGTACCCATGTAGCTTCCGAGTTAGGTTTATTCTTCCACTTGATAAGGTGCTCCATGTAGACCTTGTTCCTTGTAGACTTTTGCACTCTGGACTGTAAGACCTTCTCTGCCTGAAGCTTGTCTTGTTGAGGAAAGTTCACATTAATGATGTCTTTGAGAACTTCCTGACTGCTCTGACCCTCATCATTGACTGATCCCTTGTACTTGATCAAATCAGCAACGTTGAACACTGGAGATATACCCAAATCTGGTGGGAGTTCTACCTTGTATGAATTCTTGCCATATTTGGCCAACACCTTGCATGGACCCACTTTTTTCATCTACATTTTGGTTGAAATTCCCTTTTACAACCTTGATTTATTAAGATGAACCATCACATAATCACCTACCTGAAACTACACATCTCTCCTTGACTCATCAACTTTGTCTTTCAATTTTTGTGTTGTTGTTGTGATTGTCTTCTTAACCTACTCATGAATCTCCTTCATGGTCTAGGTGAAGTCTTCTGCATGTCCACTCCTATTCTCCATTGTTCCAAGGTCTCTGAGTTCACAAACTCCTCTTGGGTGCATCCCATACACAACTTCAAATGGACTTTTCCCTGTAGTTCTATTAACACTATCATTATAAGCATACTCAGCTTGAGAAATTACCATATCCTATGTCTATCCATATTCCTTTGTCAAGCACCTCAATAGGTTACCTAACACTCTGTTAACCACCTCTATTTGACCATCGGCCTGAGGATGGTATGCTGATCCAAATGACAAATTTGTACCCAATCTGCTCCATAGTCTTTTCCAAAAATGGCTCGTGAACTTCACATCCCTGTCTGATACAATGCTCAATGGCAATCCATGGATTCTTACTATCTCCCTGAAGAAAAGATGGGCTATGTAACTTGCATCATGTGTAGTCTTGCATGGAATAAAATGACTCATCTTGCTAAATCTGTCCACAACTACAAAAATACTGTCAAAACTAGTTTTAGTCTTGGGAAGACCTACCACAAAATCTATGCTCACACACTCCCATGGTCTGTTAGGAATAGGCAGGGGCTGATACAAACCAGCATTGCTAGCTCCTCCTTTGGCTTTCATGCAAACAACACACTGTTCTACATATTTTCTGACATCTCTTGCTAACTTAGGCCAGTAATAAAACCTTTGTACCAGCTCTAAAGTTTTGTTAATACCGAAGTGCCCACTAATACTGCCATTGTGTTTCTCTTGAATCAGATTTTCCCTCATTGATCCTCTTGGAACACATAACAGATTGCCCTTGAATAACAATCCATTTTGTAGAGTATACTTAGCATATTGACTATGAAAGTGATTTGCAAAATCTGAACATACCTTATAGGCTTCTGAGAAATCTTCATCCTCACCATAGACGTCTTTAAAACTCTCCAATCCAATGCTTTTCAGCTGTATCTCTTGGACTGTCAACATTCTCCTGCTTAATGCATCTGCCACTTTGTTTTGATGTCCCTTCTTGTGCTTGATGGTAAATGTAAAGGCTTGGATGTACTCCATCCATTTCAAATGTCTATTGCTTAACTTCTCTTGGGTGTTGATGTAACTGAGTGCCTGGTTATCTGTGAAAACCACAAACTCTTTGGGCAATAAATAATGCCTCCACTTCCTAAGGGACTGCACTAAAGCATAAAGTTCCAAATCATAGGTGGAGTATTTTTTTTTCGCTTCATTGAGTTTTTCACTGAAGAAGGCTACAGGCCTACCTTCTTGACTAAGGAATCCTCCTACTGCTACTCCACTTGCATCACACTCAACTGTAAACAATTTATCAAAACTAGGCAATAACAGGATAGTTTGTGTTGCCACTTCTTGTTTCAGCTTTTCAAACCCTTTATCAGCCTCTAGTGTCCACTTAAACTTTTTTTTCTAACCACCCTTGATTGTATCAAGCACTAGTGCACATATACCACTAAAATTCCTTATGAACTTCCTATAAATTGAGCCAAACCATGAAAACTTCTTACCTCTATTGTTGTGGTTGGTGTAGGCCAATTTAGGATGGCTTACACCTTACTTGGATCAATCTTCAGCATTCCTTGGGATACTACAAAGCCTAGATACACAAGTACTTGTTTGAAGAACTCACATTTTTGAAGGTTGATTGCCAACTGTTCTTCCTGCAGCCTTTTGAGAACCATCTCCACATGCTTCAAATGTTCTTCTGCTGTCTTACTGAAAATCAGTATGTCATCCAAGTAGACTACCACAAAAATCCCTGTGAAATCCTTAAGCACCTCATTCATTAGTCTCATGAACGTGCTAGGGGAATTTGAGAGGCCAAATGGCATCACTTTTCACTCATACAAACCATCATTTGTTTTAAAAGTTGTCTTCCATTCATCACCCTCCTTAATTCTGATTTGGTGATACCCGCTCTTAAGATCTAACTTGGTGAAGAATTTTGCACCTCCAAGGCAATCCATTAAATATTCAATCCTAGGCATTGGGAATCTATACCTAATTGTGATTCTATTAATTGCTTTAGAATCAATCCAAAGTCTCCATTTACCTCCTTTTTTTGTTGCCAAAACAACTGGGACTGCACATGGACTGATGCTCTTTTGAATCAGACCTTGACTCAACAATTCTTCCACTTGTCTTGCCACCTCTTGGTTCTGCTCAGGGGTAAGCTTGTATGCTACTTTGTTAGGCAATGAGGCTCTATGTATGAAGTCAATTTGATGACTTATTGCTCTCTTGGGTGGTAGAGTTGCAGGTGTTCCATCACTAACAATTTTCTTGTACTTCTCTAGCAGCCTTTGAACTATTTCAGGGATGACTATCTTCTCAGCCTTTTCTTCCTCTTTGGACTGCATTAGGACCACATAACCTTCATTCCCTTGGTGTAGATCCTTGATGAACTCTTTGTCACTGCTCAACATAATGTTAGGAACCTTGGACTGTCCTTCATCATCCTCAATCAATGATTGCAGCTTGAAGGTTCTTCCATCCTTCTTGAATTCTATAGTGTTCTCCTTTCCATGATATATAACACCTCTGTCATATTGCCATGGCCTGCCAAGAAGAATATGGCATGCATCCATGGGTAGTACATCACAAATCAGCTTGTCTTTGTAGCCTCCAATTGAGAATTCCACTGTAACCTGCTCATTCACCAAAACACTCTGCCCTTTATTCAGCCATGTGACTTTATAAGGATTGGTATGAGGTACCTTCTGCAATTTTAACTTAGTGACTGCCTCTTTAGAGATGATATTATCTGTAGAACCAGAATCTACAATGACCTTGCATACCTTTCCCAATATCTTGCACCTTGCTCTAAACAAAGCTCTCCTTTGCTTGGGTTCTTCCTTGATCGGTTGTCTGATCAACACTCTATTAAACATCAGATTTTCACCCACTTCTGATTCTATATGACTGATCTCAGGTGATTTGACACTCATGGTGTCCTCTTGTGCATAAGCTACTCTTTTGTCATTGCTAGATGAAGAAGCTTTCTTCGGGCATCTATAAGCTGGATGACCTAGCTGATTACAGTGATAACATTTCATGGTGGCAAAGTAAGAGTTACTTCTGCCTGCTCCTCTTCCTCTGTTTGAGCCTCCTTGAGGTCCTCTTCCTCTATTAAATCCTCCTCTTGAAGATGTTTCACCTCCATGCTTAGTAAGCTTAGATTCTCCTTGGGTTCTTTGATCATTACCTCTTCCTTGGTAGCCTCCACGCTGTCCTCTTTGATCTCTACCTCTGCCTCTACCCTTAGAGGACTGATCATGCTTTCTTTTATTCCTCTCTTCAATCTTTATAGCCAACTGATAACATTGGTGGACTGTCTTAGGGCTGAGTAAAGCCATCTCTTCTTGAATGTTCCACTTCAAACCATTGAGGTACCTAGCCACTTTTAGGCTCTCATCTTCTGCCACATTTGATCTCAAGCAAAGCTTCTGGAACTCTTTAGTATAGGCATTAACATCTTGATCTTTCTGCCTTAAACTCTGCCTCTTCTTGTGAAGTTGGATCTCATAATCATCTGGCATATATGCTTCCTTCACCTTAGCAACCATTCCTTTCTAGGTTGATATGGGTTGCTTTCCTTCTTTCTCCCTTTCAGTCTAAACAAATTTCCACCATGTCAAAGCTGATCCTCTCAACCTTGATTTTGCCACTTTCACCTTATGTGCTTCTGTGACTCCATCACATTCAAAGTGTTTCTCCATTCCATCTATCCAGTCCATGACCAAATCAGGATCCATCTTTCCATAGAACAACGATATGCCCTCAAGTCCTTTTCCATTCAGGGCTTTTAATGCCTTCAAGAAAGGCTCCTCCTCGAGAACAGGGTCAGGTTTAGGGACTTTGTCTTCCTCTGCAACCTCTTCTTCTTTTGGCACTTTACCTTCCAACTTCACCTTGTTCAGTGCTTCCTCAAGCTACTCTATTCTTTCCTTTAGAGATTTGTTATCCTCTTCTTGCTCTTCAACCATCTTGGCTAACTGTGCATTTTTCACCATCTTGGGTGTTTCACTTGATTCAACCTCTGACATATAAGTTGCTTTCCCAAATATTTCACTGTGCTCTGATACCAATCTGATAGAAAAAGGGTTGGATTGAGACAGTCACAATCTCAATGCTCTGAGTCCTTGCCTTGAGAACTCCTAAGGGATCTTTTTCCCCTTGACCTATAAGTCCTATTCCTGGTAATAGAACCCCTAGTGTTGCTAGCCAACCCTGCTATCATTCACAATGCATTAACCAAGCAATTCTTGGTGCTCTTTCTTCACATTTCACCATCTAGCCCTTAATTCCCTTAAAGACTAGCCAACTCCAAATGCTTCCCTATCCTATTGCAGGGGTGTGTGTTAACTTAAATAGTTTCAAAATCACCTAACAAAGGTCCTTGGTTGACCTACAAACTTCAATTCTCCACCGTTAACAAATAACCCTATTCTAGGGTTTGGGAAGGCTACTAGCCTTTAGCCCCTATTAGCCCTCCTCAACAAAAAAAAAATAGATCAGTACTCCTCTCTCTCAAAGATTTATGCCAAACTCCCTACTGACACTCAGGCTCAAATTCCAAGCTCCAAAAGGTTTTTATGGTTTGGGACCTTTTCTGGCCATACACTGGCATAACATAGAATGTGAAAGAAACTAGGGTTTGAAAGAGCATTTTCTAGACTGTTTTCTTTTCCCAAACTCCAAATGGTTAGACAGGGTCTCTGTCTTCCTGTCCAATCTTCTTGAAGTCTCCTACAAACATCTTACACTCTGCATTGTCAGTCATTTAGCACCCCTGCCACATTTTGAGTTGTCTTTTCATTGTCTTTCCCTAACAGGGTATTGCCAACTCGCCTAGGGAAAGATCTTTGGCATGCTTCCAGATTTCCTAAAGACTTCTACAACTAACCTAGGTACAGATAAGGAGCTTGGCCACATTTCCAACGAGCCCATGCTTGCTGGAACAGGAGGAATGCGGCCTAAGACCCCATTTTGAACAGATTTACAGTCAAAACAAATAAGCAAGAAAACACAATATATACAAGAAATAGGGAGTAGTGATGAACTAATAGTCTATACAGCCACAAGAATGATTAAAAAGACTTCCCTACATGTTGAATCAAATAAACAAATTCCTAGCTCGGTTCATTTAATCGTTGTTTCCAGAAAACAAACAGAAAACTGTATTTTATTCTCCAAGATCACTGTTCTATTCACATTCTCCAACAAACTACCAACTCACAAAGCACCCAACCCCCTTCTAAAGTTGAGAGTTCTCTTTTCCAATGCAAGGAATCAGTTAGCTTTACTTCCCCGAGCCCAAGAATGGCAAAAAGCACGCTGTTTGAAAACACAGTGTGGTTTTCCAACTCTTGCTAAAACTTAGGGAACAACCACACAAAAGAATTCCAATTTATTCAACTTCTACCTAATGAACCTAATGAACCAAAAGGTCACCAAACACAATCTAAAGGTGTTAAAGACCTTACACAACAAAATGAAATAGATTTTTAAAACAGGACTTCAAAATATGATTGCACCTTGGCACCTTGGCAGGTGCTCCTGCACCACTTTGATACCAATGTAAGATGCCAAGCATGAATTTCACAAAAACTAAAACAAAACCTGCTAATGCAAACTGTATCAAAATTATAATGAACACTCAAGTAATTATGGGATTTATCAAATAAGTTAGCTTATCAGAACTACAATGTTTCTAGGATATACTGTGCATAGACTTAATCATCAGATTGGAATAAGGCATACATAATATGAAAAATCACATAGAGATACTGGAAAAATAAATATGTTGAGTTCAGAATCCACAAAAGCTCCCAGATTTCATTAATGAGTCGTTAAGACTTGGTACATGATATAGAGAGTAGATTTATAGTTCCATGGGTTTCTAATTACAAAGCTAGAGCTTGGTAGCACTAGTAGTAATATTGTCTACTTCTGACTACCTCTGCATCCTACTCCTTAATATCTATTATTTCTCTAGTCGCCTAGGTGTCCTACATTTGAATTTCGCTTCCTCACTCATTTCCCATGTAGAATCTAGTGTGCAAGCTGATGTGATCTAGTATCATGGTGCTTGCGAATGGTGATTGGCATCTAGTAATGGTAGACTTGGAACCAATGGAATATTAAGCGATGTCCCAATGATGCTATGTTGTGCATAATTTATTTGATTCATCGGTATGTAGATGAGGGATATCGATTAGTCTGGAGTGAAAGAGCAATTATGGCTAAGATCGCACTTCTCCAATGAATATTCTCCTAGGGATATCGTTATGTATTGCGATACAGAGTAGCATCCCTTTTTTTCAATTTCTCGAAGTACCCAGGCCTAAGCATGAATGGTATGTGCAGATGAAAAGAGACATCCTTAAGTAGAGTGGTTAGAGCCTTTGGCTCAGCCACTACTCTTTAATCACACTTAGCACAAGTGGTTTACATCCACCTATAATTACAACTATAATTAGAATAGGAAATATTGGTAGAATTGAAGAATGAAGACATGCAGAACCACAGGAATTGGTTTCGTCTTATGAAGCCAAGACTAGCTACATGATCAATCTTTACGTCCTTATTCCATGATCCTTCAGAATGTACACTGACTCATAAATATCAAATATAGATGCCAACATAGAAGAATTCGGCTAGATGAATGCATAATTTGAATATTAATTTTAGCGCCCACCTTGAGGAGGGTCAACTAGAGATAAATTTAAATGTTATTTATTTAATAATTTAAATTTATATTTGTAGAGAATGGGGATTTGCTACTCATGATCTCTCTTCATTTAGAGAGCCTCATGGAGCGAACTACCCTAAACTACCTCAAGAACAACATGAGAGTTCTAGAATCAGGAAGAGCAAGTCACGAAGATTTTCTAGACAAACTAACAAGCTCTCAGCCGAAGGATGACAGCACCGGATACAAACGATAGTGTGGTGCGCTAGTTTCTCAGAGGCACACTTGTTGAAAAACAAGGTGAAGAAAGCTTGCAATAGAAACTTAAATGTGTGAATGCAAATCTGAAATATGTAGATTAACCTTAGCCTTAGTGTGAAGAAAGAATGAGAGAGAGAGATAGAACAATATAACACATGCAACAACAGATTTACATAGAGAAACCCCGAAGGGAAAAAACTCCACCACCGAAAGAGAGGCAAGTATATTACTAATAATATGAAATATTACATGCAACAATATACTTCTCTTATCAATTCTTGTAAAATACAGTAGCACCATGTTACCCTTCAAAACTGAATTCTTCAATCTTAATAACTCTAGCTCAAGGCCCCAATTTATAGAGATTTGTGAGGATGAAAACCACCATGGTTTCACCAAACAATAGGCAGAAATATCACCCAGAAAAACCCATGCCTCCCTCCTTGAAATGGTCAAAAAATACCAAAAATAGCCTCTTATAGATGCTCTTATAGCTGTCATAAGGCATCTTTCTTGCATGGGTGCATAGGTCTAAATATAGCATATTCTATCATAGGGAATCTGTCATACTGTCATAGCATCTTATGACAACTTGCATGCATGTCATAGATGCTCTTACAACACCCTATTTTGACCCAACAACCTTATTTTAGAAGATTCCAAGGTGGGACACCTAGCTAATTTTTCCTTTTCCAAAAAGGGTAAATGGTAACGTTAACACTACATTTACATAGTCTCTTTCACCACTGTTGGTCAAACAATTTCACCTCTTATGGGTAAATGTACAAAACACTTTAGGAGAATAATAAAATAAAGGATTTACAAGGTTGATGACACCTAAATCCTAACATTCTCCCACTTGAAATCATACATTGTAAATTACACCCATAGAGATACAATTACATAGAATTAAGTGCAGTGATCAAGGCCCATGGCCTTTCTGCACTAAGAGAACTTTTTCGTGGTAACTGGCTTCATAAGAGAATCTGCAACATTATCCAAAGTTTCAACTTTTTCAATCAAGACTTGTCCATTCTCAACCATTTCTCGCACAAAGTGATACTGAACATCAACATGCTTAGTATGAGCATGATACATAGGATTTTTAGCCAAACATATGGCACTTTGACTATTGCATCTGATCCTCACTATCCTATAATCAAAACCAATACCATTATCAAGTCTCTGTAACCAAACTTCCTCCTTAGAGGCATGTGTAGTAGCCATATGCTCTGCTTTAGTGGTAGACAAAGCAACTATAGGTTGTCTTTTACTCATCCAACTCACTGCTCCTCCAAACAAAGTAAACACATAGCCACTAGTGGACCTTCGACTCTCCAAGTCACCTGCCCAATCCGCATCAACAAAACCCTATATGTCCAATGACTTATCAACATTTTCAGTACCATGATAAACCAAACAGTAATCAGAAGTTCCTTGCAAATATCTAAATACCCTTTTAACAAAAGTCCAATGTTCTTTACCAGGGTTAGACATAAACCTACATAGAACTCCCACTGCTTGGGCTATATCTAGTCTAGTACAAACCATTGCATACATTAAACTATTGACAACACTAGCATAAGGAACTTTAGACATTTCATCAATATCATCATCCGATTTAGGACACATGTCTAAACTCAACTTAGTACCAAAAGGAAATGGAATATTTACTGGTTTACAGTCCTGCATATTAGACCTTTACAAAATAGTGTTAACATACTTACTCTGACTTAACCAAAGCTTTCTGTGAACTCGATCCTTAATGATTTCCATCCCAAGAATATATTTAGCAGCCCCTAAATCTTTCATGTCAAATGTGCCAGAAAGTTGAGTTTTAAGTTCCCTAATCATTGCCTTATTGTTACCAATGAACAACATATCATCGACATATAAGACAATAATCAGTATTTGATCATCAATAACTTTAAAATAAACACAGTGATCCTCTTCGCTTCTATCAAAACCCATATTTAATGCAAATGCATCAAACTTTTGGTACCACATCCTAGGTGACTGTTTCAAACCATATAGAGACCTTTTTAACCTGCAAACCAAGTGTTCTTTTCCTTTCACAACAAAACTGTCAGGCTATTGCATATAAATTTCTTCCTCTAGATCCCCATGCAAGAAAGCAGTTTTAACATCCATTTGTTCTATTTCTAAATCATAAGCAGCAACAATGGATAAAAGGAATCTAATAGAAGTTAACTTAGCAACAGGAGAGAATATTTCACCAAAATCAACTCCCTCTCTCTGGGAGTAGCCCTTGGCCACTAATCTGGCCTTGTACTATTCCAACTTTTCGTCTGCACCAAACTTCTTTTTATATAGCCACTTACAACCAATGGCCTTTCTTCCTTTGGGAAAACTAACAAGATCCCATGTGTCACAGTTTTTTAATGACATCATCTCATCATGCATGGCCTACATCCAAGACTCACATTCTTCTGAAGAGAGAGCCTCCTTGAAAGATCTAGGTTCATCATCAGTACATAACAAATCAAATTTACAATGAAAATCAAGTGGGCTATCCCTGTCAACTGGATTTCGTTGTCTTGTGGATCTTCTCAAAGGTGGAGTAAGAGGTTCCTCATGTTCATCCTCATTGTTTTCAACTTCTTCTGTTACAACAGAATCTTTAGAACTCTCTTCTTCTTCTCCATCTTCTTGTCCATCTCTTTATTCTTCCACATGTGCATCTTCTTGCTTAGTTTCAAAATGCACTGTCTTTGACTTTTCCTTTGGTTGCACATCTTCAGAGTTAGCTCTAAATTCCCTGAAAATAACATCTCTAGAAAATATCATCTTTCAAGTTAATTCCAAAGTTTATAACCTTTAACATTTTCACCATAACCTACAAAGATGCATTTCTAAGATTTGGGATCCAATTTAGACCGCTTCTCCTGAGGCACATGAAGAAAGCCTCACAACCAAAGACCCTTAAATGTGAAACTGAAGGCTTTTTACCCAACCACATTTCATAAGGAGTTTTATCAACAAGAGCTTTACAAGGAGATCTATTAATTAAATAACAAGCAGTACGAATAGCTTCTACCCAAAAGCATTTATCTTACTTAGCACTACTTAACATGCTCCTAGCTCTTTCTATTAATGTATGGTTCATTCTTTTTGCTACCTCATTTTGTTGGGGTGTGTAAGGTGTAGTCTTTTGCCTAACAATTCCTACATGTATGCAAAACTCATCAAATTCCTTAGAACAATATTCACCCCCATTGTCATATCTCAATACTTTTATCTTATAATCTATTTGCTTTTCAACCAATGCCTTAAATTCCTTAAATTTGGTGAAAACTTTAGATTTTTTATGCATAAAATAAATCCAAGTATATCTTGAGTAATCATCAATGAAGGAAACATAACAACGAGATCTACCCAAAGAATCTGTATCCACTGGACCACACACATCTGAATGAATTAGTTCTAACAATCCATTAGCTTTATTAGTTCCTTTAGGAAATGATGACCTATTTTGTTTACCAAACAAACAATCCGAGCACATAAATCATTTTTACCAACAGAATAATCAGAAATACCATCTACTAGTTTCTTATCAAGTATGGTCCTAAGACCTTTTACACCAATGTGACCCAATCTATGGTGCCACAACATACATGCATTTTCAGCGCTAGTTACAAAAGAGAAGTTACAAAAAGTAGAAGCATGAAGCGTAAATAAATTCCCTGTTTGAGATCCTTTAGCAACCACCAAACTTGTCAAATGTCACATGCATCCCAGAATCATTCAACTTGGAAATTGAAATTAAACTTTTTGTAAGTCCTAGAATATGTAAAACAACATCAAGGGTTTTAACCCTCCCATCATTGAAACACAACTTTACCTTTCCTTTACCAATAACCTTTTGTGAGCTATTATCACCCATGAAGACCTCTCCTCCATCATATTCTTTGTATGTAGAAAACCACTCCTTATGAGGAGTCATATGGAAGGAAGCACCTAAATCAATAAGCCAAGCATCATTACAAACTGTGTTAGCTGAAATAATCAAAGCATTAGAATCACCGTTATCATAGGACTTTTCCATGGAGGAATTTGCATTCTTTTTCTTGTTTCTACATTCCTTATTCACATGTCCCCGTTTACCATAGTTCCAACACTTCACTCTGCTCTTTCCAGGGATCTTAGATCGTCCTTTAGAGTTATCCTTCTTCTTATCCCCTTTAGGCTATTTCTCCTTGGGCCTACCTCGCACATGCAAGGCATCTTGGGAGCCACTGTGCATGGTCTTTCTCCTCATCTCCTCTGAAAGAAGTATGGGAATAATAGTATCCATCTTAGGTTCTGCACCACCACTTGTTATAGCAATAACTAAATTTTCCCAAGATTCTGGCAAAGAGCAAATCAATAAAATGCATTTATCCTCATCTTCTATTTTAACATCAATAGATGCAAGCTAACTTATAATCAAATTAAAAGCATTCAAATGTTCAACAATAGATTCACCATCCTTCATCTTTAATGAATACAAACATCTTTTGAGATACAACTTGTTAGACAAACTCTTAGTTTGGTAGATTTCACCTATCTTCCTCCAAAGCTTGTATGTCGTGTCTTCTGAAGAGACATTCAAGAGGACAGAATCTGTGAAACACAACTGAATAGTCCCTGAGCCTTCTTGTCTAACTTATTCCAATCTTCATTCGACAAGGTTGAAGTTGATGGCTTCTTTTCAACTGAAACTGGTAACCACTAATCTCTTTCCTCAAGAAGATCCTCCACTTTCAACTTCCACATCTCGTAACTAGTTCCATTGAACTTCTCAATATCTAGACGAGAGGTGGAGGCCATGGTATGCAATCTTTCACAAATCTACAAAACCCACAACACAAAAGCTCCCACTGCAGCAAAAAACCTTCAACACTTTAAAAGGAAAGTGTCCCTTCCTTAACAGAACCGTTAGCTTTGATACCAAATGTTCAAAAACAAGGTGAAGAAAGCTTGCAATATGAACTTAAATGTGTGAATGCAAATCTGAAATATGTAGATTAACCTTAGCCTTAGTGTGAAGAAAGAATGAGAGATAGAGATAGAACAATATAACACATGCAACAATAGATTTACGTGGAGAAACCCCAAAGGGAAAAAACTCCACCACCGAAAGAGAGGCAAGTATATTACTAATAATCTGAAATATTACATGCAGCAATATAATTCTCTTATCAATTCCTGTAAAATCCAGTAGCACCCTATTACCCTGCAAAACTGAATTCTTCAATCTTAATAACTCTAGCTCAAGGCCCCAATTTATAGAGATTTGTGAGGATGAAAACCACCATGGTTTCACCAAACAATAGGCAGCAATACCACCTAGAAAAACGCATGCCTCCCTCCTTAAAATGGTCAAAAAATACCAAAAATAACTTCTTACAACTGTCATAAGGCATCTTTCCTACATGGGCGCCTAGGTCTAAAAATAGCATATTTTGTCATAGGGAATCTATCATACTATCATAGCATCTTATGACAACTTGCATGCATGTCATAGATGCTCTTACAACACCTTATTTTGACCCAACAACCTTATTTTAGAAGATTCCAAGGTGGGACGCCTAGCTAATTTGTCCTTTTCCAAAAAGGGTAAATGGTAACGGTAACACTGCATTTACATAGTCTCTTTCACCACTGTCAAGGTCAAACAGTTTCACCTCTTATGGGTAAATGTACAAAACACTTTAGGAGAATAATAAAATAAAGGATTTACAAGGTTGATGACACCTAAATCCTAACAACACTAGCATCTTGTACAAACCAAAAAACAAACTTATCACATAAAATAGCTAAATGACTACTTCTACTCTAATTAATAAGAAATATTAGAACGTGAGAAAGCAACGCAATATAATAAAACTAAAATAAAGTGAAGTGGAAATGATAAAGATAAGGAGAAGAAAGAAAGCACTCACAACCATGCAAGCAATGAAGCCTCCAATAAATGAATATCTTCAATACCTGCATGTGTAATATTTGGAAAAAAGTGTTGGGGTTGTATAAGGGTTTTCCTTAATCAAACCCCCAATTTTCATGTTCCCACCTCCGCGGACAGCCAGATAGATAAATAGAAATGAAATGAAATGGATAAAGCGTGCGGTGAAAGAAAAACTCGCTTCAGGAGTAGAACCTGCACCACCAAATATGAGTGATAAAAGTAATCCCCACTCGAGGAGGAGAACATGTATCATAAAGTAAAGATGCAATAGATAGGGGATATGAAATCCCAGGATGCTCGCAAGCATGAAGTGAAGGAGATAGAGTTATAATGCTTAAGTAAGCCAAAGAGGGAGATGCAAGAACAAAAGAGAGTGTTGTAAGAATGTAAGAGCTTGAAATTTTTTTAGCATGTTGTATGGAGTTGTGCAAGCAAAATGGAAAGAGCAAGGGAAGGAAAATGAAGGAGCCAAAGTTAGAGAGAAGTAACAAGTACTTGGAAGAAGGAATAGAATTGAAAAGACCACATTTAAGGAGAGAAAGGAAGCAAAACGAAGCTTCTCAGGTGGTTACAAGGCATCTCAAGTTGTTACCACCAACCAAAGGAGGTTACAAGTGGCAATCATGCATGAAATTGGTCATTTGAACATTCAAACGTCGCAGGATGTCCGCATGGTGTGCTAGTGTCTGGACACATCACGATACAAAATGACACAAATGAGAAAAGTACAAGGTTAGATGCAAAGTTGACGCGTGAAGATAGCTACTAAAAAGGAGCCCAAAGCATCCTGAGAAGGGAAAAAGGCTGATGCAGGCGCTAAAATGAGCCTACACAAATGCTAAGGGAGTGGACACTAAAGTAGACACAAGAATGTATGTGAAATTGTGAGGGGTGCAATTTTACGACAGTACAATATTAAATATTATTATTTCATTATTACTTAAATATTAAATTTAATCATTATTAAATAGTGTTTAAAAACACTTTTATAATTATCCCTCCAATGATTCAAATTATTTGTGGAAGGTTGTAGTCACTTTGTCAACAAAAGAAGTAGAATACATGGTAGGCACTCATGCTTATAAGAAAGCCATTTAGCTTAAGGGATTGTGTTCTAATATTGCTTTAGATGCAGAACTGATTATTGTTTGTTGTGATAGTCAAAGTGTTATTTTCTTAGCAGAGAATCCTACTTCCATGCCAAAAAAAAGCACATTGTTGTTCACTATCATTTTGTTCATGATATGGTAGAAGATAGAAAAGTGAACTTGGAAAATGTTGACACTTTGATGAATGTTGTACGTGCACTAAGAAAACCAATAAGCACAAAAAAATTTAGATGTTTCAATTTTATGGGCCTTGGGGCCCTAAGTAGATGATTTTGTATGACTATCAGTAGGTCTTCGACAAGTGGCAGACTGTTGGGATTAAGGTGTCTCAACCTTAGAGTCCTAACATGTTTAATTTAATGTATTATTAAATTTATTTGTATTATTTAATTATCTATATTGTCATGTCATAAAGTGGGACCCATCAGCTGGGTGGCATCCCTATTGGAGGTGACTAGATGGCACATCATCATCCCAAGTGGACATAGGCATCCCACTTTGTAATATTTGTCTTAGGATAGATTATATGACACATCACAAGGCATATTTATGCATGGAGAATGTTGTCGCCCAAGTTGGGTTATGAAATACCATAAGAGAATCATATATTTTGGTTAGCTATGACGAATTCTATGATAGATCTTGGTAGATTTTATGACAGATTTAATGATGTTGTAAGGCATCTATCATAGGCTATTATGAGCATATTTTGGGTGCCCAATCTTGAGGAGAGGATATTTCATGTTATGATTTTTGTAAGAGGCATAAGAGAATATTGTACAAGTGTCCAAATACATGTCTATGATGTAGGATATTGTTCCATGTTGATTTGGATGCCCATCCTCTTCTAGATGCTTCCTCTAGCTTGTATCTCTTTATATATTATGTGTCTTGTGTAGACACGTAAATTTGATTTGATCAATATCATGCATTTGATTTGATTTACTAACACCACTTCATCTTGAATCGACCATTTTCGTCCATTTAATTGAATAATCCTAAATGTTTAACTAAATTCATCATTTTCATCTACTAACTGGATAATCAACATTATTGGATTAAATCATCCTTTCATACTAATTTTCATCTCGTTTGATTGAATAATGTGAATTATTTGATTAAATCCCCTAAGTATTCTCATTTGATTAAATAATCTTAATTGTTTAATTAAATTTCATTAATTCCTCTTTTTAATTAAATGATTTAATTATTCAATTAAAATCTTGAATTCCCTCATCTTTCATAATTAAATAATATATTAATTATTCAATTACCTAATATCTACTCATTCCTCCAAATTCTCCCACTTGCAAGTGTATTCCTAGGAATATTCCTCTAATTCGAATTTGAATAATTCCCTCCAAATACAAATATCTTCCAACAAGCTTCCAATATTCTTCCTAAAATTAAGGAACTTACACATTATAATTCAATTGCAACCCTTAAGTAACTTTATCAATCCATGTGATCTTTCAATCTCATCCATGGATTGGAATCCTTGATCCATGTCATTCCTTATCATCAATTTGCATCCATTGATTAACCAAATTGCTCCTAATTGATCTTGATCATTGCTTAACCCAATTGTCCTATAAATTTCTCCCATTTTAAGAGTTATTGATCCATCAAAATTTAGAGCAATTACACTATAATGAATTTGATCTCCATCATTGACAGCATTTAGCATCTATTTCCATCAATTTTTCATTAAAACATCATTCAAAGATTGCTACAACAATGGGATTAGAAAAGGATTGGTCATTTCAAATCAATTCAACACTAATCCCCCAATGGGATGAGGTTTGAGTGTTAATTAGATTATCATTTCAAGCTTTTGAGTTGCTTTTTGTTTTAATGGATTCTTAAAATTGATATTTCAAGAATTTCATTAAGAAATTGGATTAATTAGGCTAATTGGTTGATATTATTGTTCATTTTAGTTGTGTTTAGCCTAAATAATATTCATGTTCACACCTTGCATTATAGAATGCATACTTTGCTTGCAATTAATTAAGTGCTACCAGAGTCACTCCAAAATAGGTGTTTGTTTCAAAGCACTTGTTGAAGAATCTTTGTTCTTGGAGCTGCATTGCAGCCCCTATTTGACTTAATACATTTGTGCTATGCTTTTGGAGGGTGGGGTTTTTTACCTGAAAGTATTTTCCCCGTGTATAGCTGGTGTTGTTTGTTTATGTGTACTTGTCTTGTCTCAGTCTTTCTATGTGTTTCTCCTTGCTATAATTGTATAATGTGTTTATAGAATTTTTTAACTCTCCCCTACTTAGATTAGCGCAGGAAGTTGTTTCCACTTACCTGACTTCCTTTCACATCTCTCTATCTCCCCCATCTCTCTCTCTCTCTCTCTCTCTCTCTACATACTTCTCACTCTATCCCTCCCTCTTTCCCCATGTCTCTCCCTTTAGATAAATCTCTTTATCTCTATTCTCTCTCTTCTCTCTACAACTTTAACCTTCCCTCTCTACTTATCTCTATATCCTCACCCTCTCTATAAAAAGCTAGAGACAAAGATAGAGGGAGAGGGAGAGAATATATATAGATAAAGAGAGGTAAAGGGAGAGATATAAATATAAAGAGATAGGGAGTTAGCAGGCGAAGCCACAATGGTGGTTTACAATTTGATGGAGGAAGGTAAACTGAGAAAAAATTGATCCCATGGCAAAAATATTGGTTTTAGGGGTTTGAATGAACCTACAAGTTTGACCAAACCCAAAAGGCGTTCGACTGAACTAGGGTTCAAGCACACCCATTAATTACTGGGCCCACATTTCCCGCCCAAAAAAAAAGAAAAATGCATATTGAAGGAGGTTCAAATGAACCAAGATTCGAATGAACCCTGGTTCGAACGAACTCGCTTGAGCCCCTAGGGATTCGTACGAACCCCCCTAATTCCTCATTCTCCCCCTAAAACACAAAAAAAAACCTAAATTTTTATGCTTTGAAGCTTAGGTTGAGGATGAAAATGGAGGAGTCTTCACAAACCCAACTAGAATTAGGTAGTCCTCGAAATGAGCTATCCAACGAATATAATTTTAATATGTTTTGATTTTATTATGTATTTGTTTTTTTAGTTTTATTAAACATAGGTTTTTCATCAAAAATGAAAGTCTCTATTCTGTACATCTAGAAAAATAGTAGGTTATCAAAAAAAAATTGAAAAATATGAGTGGACCAGATATTGAAGTCTTTGATCCAACAAAAAAAAAATAATTTCTATATATAGTTTCATATATATTTTTAATTTTATTCTACATCTATTTTACAATTAGTTTTTAATATTAATTGGAAAGTAAACAAAATTAGCATACAATATAACCTTTTTGAAGAAAAATGAGAATTGAATTATGTAAAAGTATTTTTTTCTATAAATATTTTACTCAACTATTTCCATTGGTAAGTATACTTTTTACTTTTCTCCTTAGATATCAATCAATAAATAGGTTATATTCCTATGTGCAAGTTCATTTCTTCTTTATTGACACAATGATTGAGGTGTACTAAACATATAAGCACAATGTCTAGCCAATGTTTTCTACTTATATTTTATGTCAAATTAAAGAGAGGAATTTGGGATTGATGACTATTCCATGAAAATAAATCATGTGTTTGTAATAGTCTTTGTATAATCTAGCAAATGCATAATTGTTGTAGCAATTGTAACATGCATGCCCATTTATAGTACATGTAACTTTACTCATTCCTTTTGAACACATAGGTTTCATTTATATAGGTTGCTTGGGTCTTCTTTAGTAGTAGTATGTTTGATGTGTGTTAAATACTTGTACCCAACATTTGAAGAAGCTTGTCTAAAGAAAACTAATTAGGTATAAATATTTGTTGAGAGGATAAAATAATAAATTCTATGTAATAAATTCTATGTAGACCTACCTCTAATTTACTATTACTTTATTTATATTATAAAATTTTGATAGAATAATTTTAATATTAATTAATATGAAGTGTAGAATTTTAATTTAAAGTCTTTGGATATTTCATATATGAAATGAGTGTAACTAAATATTGTTAAGTATAATGGTATAACTAGTGGTTGTTCAAATATATGTTAGACTAGTTACATATTAATTTGAGTTGGAGTCTCACATCTTGTGGATCTAATCTAGAGGTGGAGACTAATAGTTTGAGATAAGGGATCAAATGTATGGGGATAGGTGTATCTACGGATAAATATCTAGGAGTATATGTTGATAAATGAGTGAAAATTGGAGTAAGGCACAGAGGACCATACTCTTATTAACATAAGAGTGCCACATGTTAATATCTTTGTGTATCAGTTCATTCTTATTAAAACACGCAATTAAAAGAAATGATATTGATATATTAATTTTACCATTACAAAAATATCATTTATTTGATTAAAAATTTATTAATTTATTAGTTTTAAATTTTATATTTCTTAAAAGTATTTGATGTTTTAAAATAATACTATAAAAAACATAATATATTATTAATTTATCCAATCTTAATAAACTAACAACAATTTATTTTTCTTATCTTAAATTAAAAATATTTTTTCATATTTATATTTTTTATATAGCTTTAAAAGGGTCTTTATCTATTATGGCTTATGTATAACAATTGACTATATTATTGTACAAGTATTTTTCAACAAATTTCAATTAATAATTTTTTGATTTATTAGTCATTGTCAGGGAAAAGAAAGCATGGCGTTTTCCTGTTTGTGATTCCTCGCCCACCCCTCAATTATTCGCATTAATGTAAGCAAGGTGGGCATCCCTTAGCTTCCTATTCTCAGATGTTGTAATCTTTATTTTGGCATTTCTACAGATTCCTGAATTCCACTAATTTTCTCTGTCATTGACGAAGAGTTAAAAATGGTGGCTCCATCCTTAGCTTCTTATTCTCAATGAGATGTCGTAATCATTTATCTTGGCATTTCTACAGATACTTGACTACACGTAATCTTGTCTGTCGTTGATGGAGAGTTAAAAATGGTGGCTCCCCATCCCTTAGCTTCCTATTCTCAATGAGATGTCGTAATAATTTACCTTGGCATTTATACAGATTCCTGACTACTCACTACTGTTGATGCTTCCATGTAATCTTCTCTTTCATTGATGGAGAGTTAAAAATGGTCGTTCGTCATCCCTTAGTTTCCTATTTTCAATGAGATGTTGTAATCATTTATCCTGGCATTTATACAGATTTCTGACTACTCACTACTGTTGATGCTTCCATGTAATCTTCTCTGTCATTGATGGAGAGTTAAAAATGGTGGTTCCTCATTCCTTAGTTTCCTATTCTCAATGAGATGCCGTAATCATTTATCTTGGCATTTATGCAGATTCCTGACTACTCACTACTATTGACGCTTCCATGTAATCTTCGGTGTCATTGATGGAGAGTTAAAAATGGTGGCTCCTCATCCCTTAATTTCCTATTCTCAATGAGATGTCATAATCATTTACCTTTCCCTTCGCATGGCGGCTGGGTTTAAATGTCACACACTAAGTTTTGACTGCTTAGTGTGTGGATGTGGGCCCCCTTAACCTCTTTCGTTCCTCTGCCCAAATCTATTTGTCTAAACAATTGTTGTGACGGTCAGCGGTTAGCAGTCAGGCTATGGGCACATTCTTGTCGCCTAACGTCCACTCTCGTACGTTTCCAATAGTCACCGTTAGAGTTTGAATTCAAACACTTTTCCCATGTGTTTGATCACATAAACTGAGAGTGGATGGCAAAGGGCCCTTACGTCTACCTCACCATTGAGATATTTTTATGACCTTTCTTGCTTGATGCAAATGGTTTCTATAGCGAATAGAAGACATGGTTGTCCTCACAATGCAATAAACAGGTTTCAATCTCGACCAGTTTTATTTTCCAACGTACTCCCTACCTGTGCCAAAATGGGAGCTTTGGAACAGGGTATGGAAATCGATCAAAACAAGATGGAAAGGCAATGATGTTCTAGTAGACATGCTTCAAAATGAGGAAGCATAGACAAGGCACATGAACTGTTTGACAAGATGCCTCAAAGAAATATGGTCTCATGGAATGCACAAAATGTGTTTTTTGAAAAGATTTAGAAACTTCCAAAGTTCCAACTAAATGTGATTGGTTGTGTAAAGCCATACTTTGTAACCTTTGCTAGCATCCTCCCAACGTATGTAAAAATGAGAGTATGATAGAGATAGAAGCAATTGTTGACAACATTGCTCTTGTAAGTGTGAGATACCTTGGATTTGCTTCGATTGATATTATTCTTGACATTAAGACTAGATTCATAATGTTGAATAAAGAAATTGTAAATATTTTTAAAGTTACCAAATATTTGGTAAGATTTTACAACCCATTGTATGTTTTGACAATCAGTGTATTTTGTTAATAACATACAATTAGGGTGTTCCATGAGGACATATTATCTTAGTAGGCCAAGATTAATACTAACTATTTCTAATATCTCAACTCAAAAACATAATATCATACTACCGAACATAAATAGAGATATAACAATAAAAGGCACAACTATTGAGCAATAATATCCTTGTGGAGATCAAGAAAGCTAGATTTAAAAATGTTTTCTTCTTCCAAGATGGTGATATCCTGGGTGTCATTATAGAAATGTTTGGTATGGATCTCAGGAAAGGATTTATTTTACACAATGTCAACATGGACATATCTTCCATGTTTGTCTATAATATCTATATTCTTATTAGTAACAAGGAACTTACCAAGACCATGGGACAATATTACATTTGGAATAAGAACATAATAGGAATGGAAGCAATTGTTGACAACATTTCTCTTGTGAGTGTGAATAATCTTCCTCTCAAAAATAAATGTCTTGGATTTGCTTCGATCGATATTACTTGTGATATTAAAAATAGATTCATAGTGTTGAATAAAGAAATTGTAAATATTTAAGATTCTCAAAAATTAAGTGAGTTTTTACAACCCATTGGATGTTTTAGCAGTTCGAAAAAATTCTCAATCCATTTTGTCAATATCCTGCAATAGCGTTCCGTGAGAACATATTTCTTTGAGGCATTCTGTCAAACAGCTCACGTGCCTTGTCTTTCCTTCCAACTTTTGCATATCATGCAATCATGGCATTCTGTCGAACAATCCGGAGCCATTCTGTCAAACAGTTCACGTGCTTTGTCTAAGCTTACACATTTTACATACATGTCTATCAGGGCAGATCCGTTGCAGCGTTCATGTCTATGCCCTGTTCCAAAGCTCCTATTTTAATATAGGCTGGGAGGATGCTAGCAAAGGTTACAGAGTATGGCTTCACACAACCAATCGCATTTGGTTGGAACTTGGGAAGTTTCTAAATCTTATCAACAAACGCATTTTGTGTATTCCATGAGACCAGATTTCTTTGAGGCATCTGGTCAAACAGTTCATGTGCCTTGTCTATAATTCCTCATTTTGAGCATGTCTACTAGAACATCATTGCCTTTCCATCCTGCTTTGATCGATTTCCATACCATGTTCCAAAGCTCCCAGTTTGGCACAGGCAGGGAGTACGCTGGCAAATAAAACTGATCGAGATTGAAACCTGTTTGTTGCATTGTGAGGACAGCCATGTCTTCTATTCGCTGCAGAAACCATTTCCATCAAGCAAGAAAGGCCGTGAAAATATCTCAACGGCGAGGTAGACGTGAGGGCCTTTTGCTATCCGCTCTCTGTTTATGCGATCAAACACGCGGGAAAAGTGTTTGAATTCAAACTCTAACGGTGACTATCGGAAACGGACGGGAGTGGACGTTAGGCGACAGGAATGGGCCCACAGCCTAACTGCTAACCACTGACTGTCATGGCAATTGTTTAAGCAAACGGATTTGGGCAGAGGAACGGAACAGGTTAAGGGGGCACATCCACACACTAAGCAGTCAAAGCTTAGTCTGTGACATTTAAGCCCAGCCAGGGTGTTGGCTTTTTGTACAGATTCCTGAATACTCACTACTGTTGATGCTTCCGCGTGCTCTTTTCCTTCATTGATGGAGAGTTAAAAATGGTGGCTCCCCATCCCTTAGCTTCTTATTTCAATGAGATGTCGTAATCATTTACCTTGGCATTAATACAGATTTCTGACTACTCACTACTGTTAGCTTTCGCCTGCTGTTATATATAGTTGATGGAGAGTTAAAAATGATGGCTCCCCATCCCTGAGCTTCCTATTCTCAATGAGATGTCGTAATCATTGACCTTGACATTTCTGCAGATTTCAGACTACTCACTACTGCTGATGCTCCCGCGTGCTCTTCGCTCTCGTTGATGGAGAGTTAAAAATGGTGGCTCCGGAATGTTTAAAATTTTATAGACATTCTATGTTTATGTCTTCATATATGTAATAATTCAGTTGGATCCACTGTATTCTCTATATATGTTTTGTGTAGAAGAAAGATCATAATATTACATTTTCACAGTTTTTAAGCTTCGGGAGTTGTAGAAAAGTACTCGGCTCAAAAAGATCGTGAAAAAGAAGTACTTATGTTTTTTATTAAATTAGTGAGGGCAAACAAATGAAATTATTCATGAAGTGGTTAGTTTGGTGTGGGTTCCATTTTATGACTATATATATTTTTTGATTTAACAATTTAAATTTAAGTTAATTATTAATTTTTAAATTTTTATATAAGGGTTAAAAGATATTTTATTTTGGAATCATTTTATTTATTATAAATATAGACATAAATTTTATGTGCTGTGTTTATTTTAAAAATATTATGTTTATTATTAAATATTAATATTATGATATTTAAATGATTGTAAAATTTATGATAAAAAGTAAGAGTTTGTTAACACCCTCACAACATTACACTCAATCCCATACTACCATTCTAGAATGTGTCTCCCAATTACTTATAATTCTAAAATTTAACTTAATTTAATATAACAAAAGAAAATTTATGCATATATTTGTAATAAATAAAAATAATAATTCAAAAGTAAAATAAAATAACTCTCAAATGATTAAAATAATGATATAAAAAAACCAATAAAAAAAACCAAAACACTTTCAGATATAATTAAAAATAAATAAATTAGTATACTTATCTTATATAAATACATTTGAAAGACATAAATTAATTTTTAAGTTGAAAATAAATTATTTATTTAATTTATAATTTATAATTTATTTTATGAACTATCTTATTATTAAATGCCATCAATAAAATTGATAAGTAGGAGGTATTTTTCCACAGCGTGTCAAATTATGATATTGCTATCAGGATTCAACCGTGTAGTTTCGAGTCAAACTCATTGACCCGTGTTTCATGAGTAGTGGTTCAACAAGAACCCATCTCTCATGATATCGAATGGTCCACTTAGCACTCATTGCATCTAGGTGATGAGGTGAAGCAATGGTCCCAGGACAGACCAGTGCTTCACCTCTGTGAGCATCACCTAGATGCAATGAGTGCTAAGTGGACCATTCGATATCATGAGAGATGGGTTCTTGTTGAACCACTACTCATGAAACATGGGTCAATGAGTTTGACTCGAAACTACACGGTTGAATCTTGATAGCAATATCATAATCAATAAAATTGTTTTTATTCATCATATATAAATATCTTGATACATAAATAATCCTTCATGATCATACCATAAAGACTATACCTTAGTGTATATTTCAATAAATAAATCAAATTCTACTACCTTTATAATTTTTAATAAAATAAAATGAGCACATATCAATCAAAATTATTTTATTGCTGACCTTGATAGAATAAGAGACAAAATTTATAAAAATCATATTTAAAAGAAATTGAAATTATATTAAATTTATATTATAAATTTGAACTAGAAAATTTAAGTACTATACTTCCTAGAGGGGGGTACTAAATAGGCACCTTTATTTGCTTTGAAGACTGCAAGATGTAAGGGTGTTTGGCCGTCCAATGACCTCTTCATATTGTTCTCCGAAGGCGTGTCATCCAGCAGTTTTCTAACAATGTCGGCATGACCTTCCTCAGCAGCTTTGAACAGAGCCGTTTCACCCGCGTTATTAGTCATCTCAGCCAGTTCCTTATTCTCACTCACTAGTCTTTCGACTATCGCAGCATGTCCTCTAAGGGCCGCTACGTGCAACGCGGTATTGCCTTCTCTATTTCTTGATGCCAAGAATTCGGTCACAGCTCCTCCGCGTTGTTTGTCTCCCTCTGCCGAGGATTGGGATGGATGCACACCCGCTGCAGCTCCTCCGCGTTGTCTGTCTCCCTCTGCTGAGGATTGGGATGGGTTCACACCCGCTTCAGCTCCTCCCGGCGATTTGAGCAGCTCTTTAACGAATTCAAGATGGCCGTTACCAGCGGCTATGTGCAGAGCCGTCTCTCGTCCCGGCGTCAACTGAGAACGAACTTCATCCTTGCCCTTAGCCCAGCCATTAAAATTTTTCACTTTCCCGGATCTCGCAGCACTTAACAGCTCTGCGTCCATGATTTTGGGGGGATTATCAGACTGTGTTTCATTAGGAAACATCAAATACGGAAGATTCATATGAGATTGAAACACAAATGGGTCCATTCCTCTAGGGGGATTAACAGGTCGAGATGGCCTTGGGTTCTCTAGCGGTTTATCAGGCCGTACTTCACGGGAATTGTGAGGCTGTGTTTCCGGGGGGTTGCGACGCTGTGTTTCTGGCGGATTAGCAGGCTGTATTTCTGGGTGATTGTGAGGCTGTGTTTCTTGCGGATTACTGTACCCAGCTGGAACCTGGTGAGAAGGTTCAGATAACGGTGGGTATCCTCGTTCTGGGGGAATACTATCCCCAGCTGGAACCTGGTCAGAAGGTTGAGATAACCCTTGGTATCCTCGTTCTGGGGGAATACTATCCCCAGCTGGAACCTGATTATACATAATAGAGCTGGGTACCTGATCAGAAGGATGAGATAACGCTGGGTATGCTCGTTCTGGGGGAGTACCATCCCCACCTGGAACCTGATTATACCTAATAGAATTATACATCAGATGACTATACATGGGCATATGAGAATAATTATACATCAGATGACTATACTTGGCCATTTGAGAATGACTTATATTAGGCCGATTACTTATCATACGAAAAATAGGTGCTGGTGTATAGCCAGATTCAAGGGAAACAGGTAATGTCACTCCAGGAAACTGGGCCAACTCCATTATTTCAGACACAGAGGGCATCGGTATACGAGTCGTCCTTCCCGACCTGTTTTCTCCGCGACTATAGCCACCGTCCATTCCTTGGGAAGGATTAGCAGGGTCCATTCCTCTGGAAAAATTAGCAGTGAGGTAAGATGGCCTGAAATGGGACAAAACAAACCTGCTTCAGCTACCTACTCAATAAAAAAGACTCGCTCAGCTTTGAACTCTTTGTAAAATTGTGACCGTATTTTTACCCGAATTCGTCGCAGTAACTAAAGTGAAACAGTCCTATCACCGTTGCCAACTGTCTTAAAAGGATTTGTACGTATAAATTTCACATCAGTCATGACTTTTTGTTTTTTTGGAATTTGAGAGTATTCTGAAGTCCTAATAGGGGAGAGGGCCCAATAGTCGTGCGGGGTCCTCATGATGTAATGCACGAGAATTAGTCTCACTATTTTTTGGGGCCTTTTTGGACACCTTGACAAAAACGCATGCTGATGTGGCATCATATTTGATGATGTGGCCCTGAAACCTTAGTTATAAGCAGAGAACTTGCCAAGTAAGCTGCTGTAAAAAATTGGGAGTGATTTGAAATTTCGACGTAGGATAATTAGAAGCGCGAAGTTAGGGTGCACGACTACTGGGCCCTCTCCCCTAACCATTCATTCCTTGGATTCCTAGCGAATGGTCTCGGGTGAAACATGGTTGTATCACAAGATACCTTGGAATCGCTTTTGGGATTGGAGTTTCTCTTAGAGACATGTGGAATTGGTTTTTGGTCAAAATAAAAAAGAAATTTCTGGACCAACAAATTTGTATCTATCACTAATAGAATTTAAGTTGTCAACAAAGTCCTTTTAGCTAGTCATATGTACATCTCATCTTGTTGGCTTCCTTCTAAAACTTGTTATACTCAACTGACTCAACTGATCAGGAATTTCCTTTGGTCTAAGTGGGGAAATAAAAAAAGTTCTCCAATTACTTCATGGATTCATTGTATTCAACCAAAAGACAAAGGAGGCTTGGAAATTTTAGACCCATACACGCAAGGCATCTGCTTGACTACTAAATGGATTATGAGGGCTCTTGATGCGGATGCACCTTGGAAACACTTAGTCTGTCATCGCATCCAATCAGCTACTGCTGGAGGCCAATAGAATTTGGTCAACTGGAGGGATAAGTTGCTCCTCGCCCCTTTATTTTAAGACTCTGGGATCTGCCCCTTTCAACTCCATTTGGAGAGCTTCACAAACTACCTCAAAAAGGTTAGTTTGGTTTGACAATAGCCTGAGTCATGGTCTAAGTTTTGCATCATCTTCCATCTAGTGGAACCATCTGATTCAACAAAACAATACTCCTTTAGTGAATATCAAATCTCTTAAAGATAAATAGTTATTTAAAAGAGGCATCCAAGTTTTTCGTGACTTGTGGAACCCGATAAGATTTGGATGGAAAACATGGTAGCAACTCAAATCCCAAATTAACTTGCCCTCAACATTTAGAGCCCCAATTCAAGAAATTCAACAGCTAGTCCCGCCTAAGCTTTCTTGTTTGTTGTCCACCTCGTGTCATGATAATTTCCTCAAAGATTGGAAATGGC
>VDFB02252616.1:174963172-174978730 GCA_007258455.2 Sequoia sempervirens
TTCTATAGCATGCCTTTACACAACTCAACTCTCTCTTTTAAAATGAGAGGAGACCCCTATTTATAGTTTTCCAAAAGTGAAATGAATGGCCAAGATTTACCTTCATTATGTGGCCAAGATTTATTTTACATTAGGGTTTCACCTATCCCCAAAATATAACAATATAAAATAAATTTTTTTCTCTTCCCTATTTTGTCAATTAGTGGCTCTGACACTGTAGCAGTTTTGTCTTCTAGTGACTACCTTCTCCCTTCACTACACTATCAAATATTCATCATCAATTACTGGTTTTCTTGCATTTTTTTGGAGGGTGGAATACGCCACAAATTTTCCCATCAGAGCCTGGAGCTTATCCCATTCCGTGATGTCAGATTGGAGGATCTAAAAAGTTAGCTTCTTGAATCTTCTGGTGATATGATCCCAGTGTTTGGTGCATTTGGACATGCGCTTAATAACCTGCTCATACTGGGTGAAGGTCCTCACAACAAAGTCCATGAAATTTGGTGATAGCACATCTGCAATCCCCTTCTCTATATTCTTATGAAAGAATGGCTTTATCCTCTTTGGGTCTGGTTCTAGGGTGGGCATTTCACAATCTGTCATTATTTTTAACTAGTCTTCATTGTCAATCTAACGCTTCGTAACCCATTCAAGGTCAAGTTCGACCTCGAGCAAGACCCTCTCTAGGACTTCTTTCCTATGGTCCAAGCTCATTTTCTAGGTTTCTACCAACCAATTATCATCTTCCTTGAGTCCCAACTCCTTTTCCCATATTTTATCAGGAAGTTTAAGAATGTTCTTGAACTTAGGATATATAATCCTATATAGCTCAGTGAACCTAATATTGCATGTTTTCACTGTGGCCTCCAACTTCTTTTACAAATCTCAAAAAATTTTGAACATCTAGACAACATGATGGATGCCTATGTCACCATTATACATTACTCAATGGAACTAATCCATTGTGGCCTTGGTCCAATTCTTCATTTTTTTCCATTCTTTTTAGGTCTTCCTGGGAGAGAAGAGCAGGCACAGATGATGCCATTGGGATCTCTTCTTCTATAGATGTCCACTGCTAAATATAGGCATTGAGATCTGCCACTTGTGCCCTCAACTCTTCTTTTGTGGACTAATCTTTATTCATTGGTTGCATGATGGTGGCCACAAACCCCTAAAATTAATCTATTTTCTACTCATGGGTTGGTGGACCTATATTGCCTGTTGATATGTTATAACTTTGATCTTGCACAATGCATGTATCCTTATCCACCAAAGGGGTAGCAATTTGTACCATCCTAGATCCAAAGGCATCCACCATGATATGTGAGTGGACTCTAGGTTTCTTCTCTTTTCTTGTCTTTGATTGTGCACTAGATAGTATTGCTTCAAGTCTAGCCTTCGGGTCAGTAGTCATGGGATTTCTCTTTTGTAATTGTCCTTCTAGCCAATCAAGTACCTCAGTTTTCCCCTTGGGTGATTCATGATCACCTTCCTTTTTGTTGTTCATCTTGAGGTTGTTCCTTATCATGGCTAGGAGCCTCTTGATCAACCCTTTCTTCTTCATCTAAGTCTTCAATTTGTATAGTCTTCTCTTTGTCTAACTCAACAGATACTACGTTTTCTCTAGTGGCACCCTATTCTTGGGGATGCTTCTCTTCTACAAGTCTGAGCTCATCATGGTGCTTAGGCTCGGGGCTCATTCTTGGTGCATCTTCTTCTTCTTTATTTTTTTTCTTTTTCTTCCTCCTTTTTGGGAGTTGCCACTTCTTTCTAAACTAATCCCTTATCTTGGCCAAGCAATGGAGGATCCTTATGGATCTCCACATCTATATTTGTATCAATCTTTCCTTCAAAGGAATGTCCTTAGGGATCAGATCCTTCATTTATTTCCTTGGATTTTTCTGGCAGTTCTTCTTCCAATTCTTGGTCGAATGTCTCTATTATATACCGCTAATTGATGGCCTCAGTATCCTCTTTTGAAGAATGCAACCTCTCCTCATTGGATGCCACCTTATCCAGATTAATGCTTAGTCTGGCATATAGGTGCTCAAAATAATTGAATCGATTAGAGACCTAGGGCTTTTCAGTTACATCTCTCGTAGCCTCTTCCTACCATTTGTGTGATGCTTCTTCATCTCCTCTGATATTTGCATTGTGGCTTCCATTTTAGGCAGGTCTATAGGTGGTGGAGGAAGATGTAGGGGAATAATGATTTGGGAAATCAAAGCCTGAACTTTGGGGTCCATGATCACCCCAAAAACTTTAGTGGCCATGTTCCACATATATATCATGAAAGCATACAATATAGTAAGAGGTGGCATGGTGACAATGGTTATTGCAGGAATTGGAGGAGGTGGAGGAGGAGTCAAGAACCATGACCAGAGCCATTGGTTAAGTGGAGGCGAGGTGGAACAAGATATTCATGGGAGGTGGAGATGAGATAGGAAGTGCATGAGAGGTGAAAAGTGGAGGGGTGGTAAGGGTGGCAACAATAGCAGGAATAGAAGTGGTCGGTGGTGAATGTGGCCATTTGGTTTTTTCTTCTCCTTCATGTTGGGGTCCTTCTCTATGGTGGGTATTTTTCTCACAAATCTCCCTATTTTCTTCTCCTTCATGTTGGGGTCCTTCTCTATGGTGTTCCTTCATGCATATTGTCTTCCAACCCATTTCTTCAATTTTCCATAAAGGTCCATTCTTCCTTGGTGAGTGTGGAGGTCCATGTAGTATTCCACCAATTCCTTTTCTGAATAGTTAGTCAGATAGGCATACATTCCTTTCCCAAAAGTTAGGGGATATGGAATCCTAGCTCTATGTTTGTCACTCAATAGTGTGTGGGAATCCTACAATTGCCAAGTAACTTCCAACAAGATCAAGCAGTCATTGGGGTACTGCGGAAGTCAATATGATCTCCCTGAGAATTCTTTTGTTTGGATGTATGTGAATTTTGGGAATTCTATGAACATGTACCCAAACCATGGAATGAAGGCCTTGGCACTGTGTGCCACTCTTCTCTCAAAGTATCCCCCAAGTAGTTTGATGATGTGCCCAATGAAGGCATCGTTCACACTCTTCTATTCCCTTTTGAAGTTTCAATACTGTAATTGAGGGTAGAGATTGTATACCTTGAGGTCTCCTTTCTTTGCTTCCGGGTTGCTTGCAAAGAAGAGTCCTTTGTATGAGAAATTTTCTACTAGAAGGTATAACAGATATGAGGTCATATAAAATTTGGAAGTCTTCTTTACAACCACGAGATGGTTATGCATGTTATCACTGATGATCTTGGCCCAATGGAATTTTTTCTTACCTCAGATGATTTCCTTGATGAAGTAAAACATCCATTCCTCAAAGAAAGCGGTGATAGGTAGACCCATTACCTTGCTCAACAGGATGACCAAGTCATGGTACTCTTCATGAAAGTCACTTTTGAATAGATCTTGAGGAACTTTGGTAGTGCTACCCCTCTTTTTCTTCAACTAATGTTGGTTGATTAATCGTTTGCACCCTAACGAGTCTACTTTCCACATATTTTTAGCATATTCCTTATCTATTTCCTCCATAACATTGAATGTGGGGATGTGGAAAGTCTTACCAATAGACCTAGCAAAAAGATCTGCTAATACTCTTCCTTCATGGTCAATTATATTCCTATTGTTGTGGTAGAATTCCCTACATACCATAACTAGGTCTGGGGAAATGAGTGCAGGAGGGAAGCTGAATGCATTAGCGAGACCACTCACTCTAATATTTTGTGCATTCTCCATTGTGAGGAGGATCATTACCCTTTGCTAGAACTCATCAATGTCCACATGTCTAAGGTTTGTATCTGACATACAATCCCAGGTGGAAGTAATCTTGGAGGTACAATCAACTCCATGAAATTGGTACTTCATGTGGTCTTTCTCCTCTTTTCCTTTGGGCATACGTCTAGGTTTATTTCCCTTTTGTTTCTTGACAGACTTCCCTAATGGACCTGCATCAAGTTCCATAAATTATACATATAAAGATGTAGTTAGTGCTTTCATATAGAAATTGGGGCAAGCATTAGTTAAGTCCTACAAAACAAGAAGTTAAGTCCAACAATATATCATTAGAAGATCATAAAATTTATCGATATCCATTATTTGAGGCTCATTTGGACCATTTACGGGAATGTGGATCTAGGGGTGCAAGTTTCCCTAGGTTGGAGGTCATTAGGAGGGAATGGGGGTAGGATGACATTGAGGCCGTAGAGATGCATATAATAATTTCCCATAGCAAAAGTTCCTCCATATGACCTTGGTAGTTAAAGTTGGTGTGAAATAGTTAGACACATTCATAAATTAGTTATGAGGCTCCAAAAGTCATTTGATTGATTATTATGCCTTTGTGGGCTAAGGGTGTGTGGATGTAGGAGGCTTAAAGGACATTTGGGACCCTGCCATTAAGTGATGACAAATAGAGTACAGTGCCCCACAAGAGGAAGTCCACAATGCAGGACCCATGAGCTCCTTGAACGTTGAGCATGATGCATTTAAAGTTTGAACAATTCAAAAAATACAAAGAGGAACTAGCAGGCATGTTAGAAATATATGCCTCAATCTCACAGGCTGAAACCTCTAGGAGAGCCAAGTGAGTGTGACATTCTTTGTGTCTAGCCAACTAGCAGTTGAAACCTTTTGAAATGTTTTGGTCATTGAGACCATGCTTCAGTCTTTTTGAATGAACCTATTGATGTGACAATGTGATCACTATGAAAATTTATATCTCACTCCACTAGTGGTTTAGTCTGGCCAACGGGTTAGTGTTTAGTGGATGTCGGGTGACTTGTGGCGACTGTGTCATCAAAGTAATACAAAGTCCTCGGGAAGAACTCTAAGCGACAGTTGATTATCACACTGAAAGCCTTACACATGAAGTCTTCGGGGAGACTTTTGGATGTTCAGTATGTCTCATACCGACAAGTGAAGTCTCACCAATAATCATTCACTTGGATTCTTTGAGGTAACATGGAAGGATTCACTATGAACTCCTGGCAACTTATGTTTGTCTCACCGATGCTCATCAGGGTAATGTGGAAGCCTTGGTAAGAAGTATTGTCGAAGGTTGATTCTCTCATTGATAGTGGAACGTTTCGGTGTAACTTGAAGGCATCGGTATGACCTCTAGGCGAAAGCGGTAAGTCTTACCAACTATTTGGACATTTCAGAATAACATAAGAGCTCGGTGTGATGTCTTAGCGAAAGATGATAGTCTTGCCGATGAGAACACTCATGTCTATGTGACTTTGGAGCTTCGGTATGATGTTTCACCGATAGCAATAAGTCTTGGCGATAGCAATACAAGTGATGAACTTTGGTTTGAGGTCTTGGCGACACAGCAAAGTCTTAGCGATAGCTTTTTGGACTTGGTATAACATCTTGTTGATAGTATGGACTTTTGGCAGTATCGATAGTTAGGTCTTGAGTTATCAAGGAGACACAGTTAGTGTCTCACCGACATGCCAATGCAGGTTAAACATCTTTGACCAAGTGAAGACTATCCTACGTGGCTTGTGTTTGACCAATCAGAGAAGTCGAATGGGAACCACTAGCAGTTGGACTATTGTAGCTGTTACTGAAAGGAAGTTTGACAGACTGGAAGCATCATGGATATACTCTATTGTTGCAAATGATGTTCGGTTCGATGGTTGCATGAAAATTTGGATGTATAGTTCAATGTATGATCAGAGTGAATTGAATTCTAAGTGTATTGTATCTTGAGTGTTCCTATACAAGGTTGATCATAGTGAATGCTGCTATAAACTAACATCAAAAAGATAAGTCTAATCTCTGTATGTAATCTTTATTACTGTAATACAAAGTGACTTCTCTTGGTGTGGTGTATTTTTCTCCCATAAGGGTTTTCCCATGTAAATCTAGTGTTCATATGTGTATGTCTAATTCTCTATTTTGTTATCTCTCTCAAGTGCATCTTAGTTGGACGGTAATTGTAAAAATTTAAAAGTATATCTACACTCTTGCTTGAGGTTTTGACGTTAGGAGAGTTGTTTCCACACCTTAGCTTTCCTTACAAGTGGTATCAAAGTCTGGCCAGTTGTGTTATCCTTGTGGGTACATTGGGTTTTTTGTTTCAAATTCTGTTTAGTAGCAGTCTTGTAGAAGTTCACTAATTCAAATTATAGATTGAGATGGCTAGCACATCAGAAAAGATTGAAATAGAGAAATTCAATGGCAGCAATTTTGAGTTATGGAAACTCAAAATGGAAGATCTCTTAGTGGATTCTGATCTGTGGCTTACTGTGTCTGGAAAGAAACCTACAAGCATGAAGCAAGAAGATTGGGACCTTGCAAATAGAAAGTCTAAGGGGTTGATAAGGCTCTATTTGGCATACTCCATTCATCTAAATGTGCATGAGGAGAAGACTACATCTTCCCTATGGAAGAGACTGACATCTATTTATCACGGGAAATCCTTGGTGAATAAACTGTTCCTAAGGAAGAAGTTGTACACTTTGAGAATGCGGGAAGGATGGTATGTTGCTAATCATTTGAATGCTTTCAACATATTGATTGCACAGGTAACATTTGTGGGTGTAAAGATTGAAGAAGAGGATCATTGTATGCTTTTACTATGTTCTTTTCTAGACTCTTGAGATCATCTAGTGATGGCTATTAGGAGTACAACATCTAGTTTCAAGATGGAAGATGTTGTTGCTTCTTTGTTATCAGAAGAGATGAGAAGGAAATCTTCTGAGATGGCAAAGGAGGCCCTTGCTATTAGAGGAAGATCAAAAGAAAAAGGCAAGAAGAAGGAAAAGAAATCTAAATCGAAATTAGAGGGGAGATAAAAGTCTCCTAGCAAGAAGTCCAAGGTGAAGTGCCAAAATTGTGGGCAACCTGGTCATGTTCGAAAGGATTGTAAAGAGGATAAAAAGAAGAAGAATAAGAGCTCTTTCGATAATGATTCTTCTCAGACTGATGCAGATGCCTTCATTGCAGTCTTGGCTACACAGGCATCAGATGATGTCTGGATGATTGATTATGGAGCATCTTTCCACATGAAATCTCATAGATACTAGTTTACAAAGTATGAAGAATACAATGGTGGAAAGGTGTACTTGGAAAGTGATTCATATTTGGAGATTTTTGGTTGTGGAAGAGTTAAAATCTAATTCCTTGATTGCAGAGTGAAGGGAATCAAGGATGTTATGCATATACCAGGACTGGCTCAAAATTTGTTGTCTGTCAGTAAGCTGAATGATATTGGAGTGCAAGTCACATTCTCTAGAAAGGGTTGTAAGATGACTTGAGGCTCAATGGTGCTAGCAAGGGGTGCTCGTATTGGTACCTTGTACAAGCTTATGCACATGTTGTTCAATGTAACATTGTCTCTATAAAGTCACAGAAAGCTACTCATGGAGGTAAAGAGGGAAATGTTCCTAATTGTGTAAACTTTATGGAAGTTAAAATCTCAACAAAAAATACTATGCTCTGGCATCATAGGCTAGGCCACATTGGAGAGAAAGGTTTAAAAACCTTGAAGAATAAAAACCTGGTTGAGGGGCTTGATGATTGTAACCTTGAATTTGAATTTTATGAGCATTGTATATATGGAAAACAACACCATGTTTCTTTTTATTCCAGTCCTCATAAATCTTTTGGTTTGCTAGATTATATTCATTCCGATGTATTTGGTGTAATGAATTTTCCTTCTTTGTCTAAGTCAAGGTACTATGTATCGTTTATTGATGATTATTCAAGAAGAGCATTTGTCTATTTTTTGACAAGTAAATTAGAAGTGTTCAGTCGGTTTAAGAAATTTAAGAACCTTGTAGAGAATCAGACTGAAAGGAAAATAAAATGCTTAAGGATTGATAATGGTAGCGAATTTTGTTCTAATGAATTCAAGAGGTACTACAAAGACCATGGAATTAAAAGACATAATACTACACCTTATACTCCACAACAAAATAGAGTTGCAGAAAGGTTCAATAGGACAGTGATGGAGAGAACACGAAGTATGCTAAGTAGTGTTGGCTTGGAGGAGAAGTTTTGGGCTAAGGCTATTGCTACTGCATGTTACCTAATAAATCATTCTCCAAATTCTACTCTTGTTGAGAAAACACCTTTGGAAGCGTGGTATGGTAAAAAGGCCTCTTTGAAACACATTCATGTTTTTGGCTATGAGGCATATGCATATGTGCCAAATGAAAAAAGATCTAAATTGGAGAACAAGGTTGTCAACTGTATTTTTATTGGCTATAGTGCTGACATAAAAGGATACAAGCTTTGGAATCCTGAGATTGAGAAGGCTTTGTATAGTAGAAGTGTAATCTTTCATGATCTGAAGCCTTCTACCTTGGATCTGTAGTTAGAGACAAAGTCTGAAAACAAGAAGGATGTAGTTGTAATTCCTCCAACACCAGAGAAAGAGGAATTAAAAATTCAAAATGTGCCTAAAACTGATGAGAGCTCAAGCAGTTCTGGAAGTTCAAAAGAAGAAGAACAACCTCGACCTCAGCTAGTGAGAAGGTCAACTCATGAAAGAAGACAACCTGATTGGTATGGGTTCTTTTTGATAGATTCGACTTGTGCCTATGCTTTGATTTCTAGCACTGATGAGCCTAGGACTGTAAAAGATGCATTTAAAATGTCTGATTTAGACTCTTGGTTGGAAGCCATGAATGAAGAAATGGCATCATTAGAAAAGAATGATACCTGGAGTTTGGTGCCCTTGCTTGAAGGTAGAAAATTTGTGGGCTACAAATGGGTATTTAAGAAGAAAATAGGTTTAGAGGGCAGTGTGGAAAAGTACAAGGCAAGGTTGGTTGTGAAGGGTTATTCCCAGGTATAGGGAATTAATTATGGGGAGATTTTTTCTCCTATGGCTAAGCTAGCATCCATTAGATTTCTTTTGTCACTTGCAGCAGTGTATGACTTAGAGATCAAACAGATGGATGTGAAGACAACGTTTCTTCATGGTATTCTTGAAGAAGAAATCTATATGTCCCAGCTTGAGCACTTTGTTGAAAAAGGTAAAGAAAAACTGGTTTATAAATTCAAGAAGTCTTTGTATGGGTTAAAGTAATCTCCTAGAATGTGGTACCATAAATTTGATACGTTTGTATTTTCTTTGAGATTTGGTAGACCAAAATCTGATCATTATGTGTATTATAAAGCTGAAAGTGATCAAGTGCTTATAATTGCTCTCTATGTTGATGATATGATGTTCATAGGCAATAGTAAGTTTATGATTTTCGATCTTAAGTCTCAGTTGTCTGCTAAGTTTGAAATGCAAGATCTTGGTGCAGTAAGTTATATTTTGGGGATGGAGATAACTAGGGACAGGAAGAATAGAAAGCTTTACCTTAGTCAGAGTAAGTATATCAGGACTGTTCTAAAGAGATTTTGCATGAATGATTGCAAGTAGCTAGTTGTTCCAGTCTTGCAGGGAACGAAGCTATCTATTGAAGATTGTCCAAAATCTCCTACTGAGATGGAGGACATGACCAGTGTATCCTATGCTAGTGTGGTTGGCAGTCTTATGTATGCAATGGTTTGTACAAGGCTAGACATTGCCTAAGCAGTGGGAGTATTAGTTAGTTTATGGCTAATCTTGGAAGGACACATTGGGATGTTGTGAAGAGAGTGTTTAGATATTTGAAGGGGACTTTAGAATATGCTTTATGTTACCATGGGAACTTGGTTGAATAAAAAATGGCTCTTAGTATTCAAGGTTATGTAGATTCTGATTGGGCAAGGGACATTGACAACAAGATGTCTACCAGTGGATACATTTTCATGATGAATGGTGGTGTAGTGAGTTGGATGAGTAAGTGCTAGGTTTTGGTCACTTTTTCCACTACAGAGCCTAAATATATGGCAGCTACACATGCTTGTAAAGAAGCAATTTGGTTAAAAAGTTTGTGTTCTAATATTGGTTTTGATGTAGGGAAAATAACTATTTTTTGTGATAGTCAGAGTGCAATTTGTTTGGCAAAGAATCCTACTTTCCATGCTAGGATGAAACATATAGATGTATAGTACCATTTTGTACCTGATATGGTGGAGGATGGAAAGGTCATTTTGGAAAAAGTTGATACTCTGGACAATGTTGTAGATGCATTGACGAAGCCAGTGAGCACAAACAAGTTCAAGTGGTGTGCTGATTCAATGGGCCTCAATTCCCATGGATGTCAGTAGTTTTGTTGTGTTTTGGAGGTGCCTATGTGATCTTCGTCAAGTGGGAGATTGTTAGAAATATATGCCTCAATCTCACAGGCTAAAACCTCTAGGAGAGCCAAGTTGGTATGACATTCTTTATGTCTGGCTGACTAGTAGTTGAAACCTTTTGAAATGTTTGGGTCACTGAGACCATGCTTCAGTCTTGCCGAATGAACCTATCTGTGTGACAATGTGATCATTGTGACAATTTACATCTCACTCTACTAGTGGTTTGGTCTGGTCGATGGGTTAGTGTCTAGTGGATGCCAGGGTGACTTGTGGTGACTGTCATTAGAGTAACACAAAGTCCTTAGGAAGAACTCTAAGTGATAGTTGATTTTCATGCCAAAAGCCTTGCATACAAAGTCTTTGGGGAGACTCTTGGATATTCGGTATGTCTCATACCAACAAGGGAAGTCTCACCGATAAGCATTCACTTGGAGTCTTTAGGGTAACACAGAAGGATTCGCTATGAACTCCTAGCGACTTATGTTTGTCTCATCGATGCTCATCAAGGTAACATGGAAGCCTTAGTAAGAAGTCTTGTCGAAGGTTGATTCTCTCGCCAACAGTGGAACATTTCAGTGTAACTTGGAGGCATCGATATGACCTCTAGGTGAAAGCGGTAAGTCTTACCAACCATTTGGACACTTCAGAATAACATAAAGAGCTCGGTGTGATGTCTTGGTGAAAGACAATAGTCTTACAGATGAGAACACTCACGTCTATGTTACTTTGGAGATTTGGTATGATTTTTCACCAATAGTAATAAGTCTTGGCAATAGTGATATAAGTGATGAACTTCAGTATGAGGTCTTGGCGACATGGCAAAGTGTTAGGGATAGCTTTCTAGACTCGATATAATGTCTTACTGATAGTATGGACTCTTGGCGGTATTAATAGTTAGGTCTTGAGGCATCGAGGAGACATGGTTAGTGTCTCACTGACATGCCAATGTAGGTTGAACATCTTTGACTAAGTGAAGACTATCCTACATGGCTTGTGTTCAACTAATCAAAGAAGTTGAATGGGAACCGCTAGCAATTGGACTATTGTAGCCATTACTGAAAGGAAGTTTGATAGACTAGAAGGTCATGGATATACTTTGTTGTTGTAGATGATGTCTGGTTCGATGGTTGCATGAAAAGTTGGATGTATAGTTCGATGTATGATCAAAGTGAATTGAATTTTGAGTGTATTGTATCTTGACTGTTCCTGTACAAGGTTGATCATAGTGAATGCTATTGTAAATTGACATCAGAAAGATAAGTCTAATCTTTTTATGTAATCTTTATTACTGTAATGCAAAGCGACTTCTCTTGGTGTGGTGGGTTTTTCTCCCGTAAGGGTTTTCCCACGTAAATCTGATGTTCATATGTGTATGTCTAGTTCTCTGTTTCTATTATCTCTCTCAAGTGCATCTTAGTTAGACTGTAATTGTAAAAATTTAAAAGTATATCTGCATTCTTCCCTGAGGTTTTGATGTTATGAGAGTTATTTCTGCACCTTATCTTTCCTTACAAGGTCGCCACTATGAGTTAGCCATTAGTTTTAGCATTCAAGGGGCAACAATCCATAGGAAGCAGTTAGAAGTGAACTCATGGACTAGCCTGCATTGTGGGATCTGCAATGTGGGAGGTTAGAACTGCAAGGGAGTTAGGAAGTGGCAATGACGAGGCAACACCTACAAGTGATTATTCACATGAACCCATTTGCAAAACATTCCAACTTAGTGATTTCTATGTTAGGTGAGCTCAGACAACAATGACGGAGAACGTGGGTTCTGCACTACAAGTCAAAGGAATGACATTGCTACTAACAAATGACATTTAGGGAATGACAAGCCGTAGACGATAGTCCACAAGGAATGGCCCGAAAATCCCTCCTCCTAGACTTTGCAACTTTTATCAACTAGTGGAAATGATCATGATGGGGCCCATGAAGTGGAAGGGAGAATGGGGTTTCACCGCTAACAAATGACAACATGGAGATGGCTACCCACATGCGGTGGCCCGCATATGCGGACCTACCAATGGGTTAAGAAATGAGTAGTATGCTTTAGGATTTTCAAGATTAATGAAGGGGTGACAATGATTGCGAGAACCATGGTGTGGAGAGCAGCTAAGGTTAGGCCATTGATCAATAGTGATGGTGACACGATTGCTCGTATGCAGAATCCCATATAGGAACTTACATACAGAGTGAAGAACTTGGCATTTTCTCACTCAAGTTTTTAGTGTTTATCAGAGTGGGTGAGGAAATGTTGCGGGCTACGAAGGTGTCCATGCCTTATACAAATAATGGCATAAAAAATATGGGGTTTCGCATCACTTTGAGGGAATCATTTGAACAATTTTAAGGATATTTGGAGTGAATGCCAGTGAATTTTTTGTGGAGCCAACTATTGGGATAGTCGCTGGATGTTTAATGGTTTACCTTGAAGACTTAATCATCATTTTACAAGCCCTAACCCTAGAAAAAGATTCACTTGTCAATTTTAAGCGTAGGCGTACTTGGAAAATATGTAGGAATGCGATGACAACCAAGATTTTGAAATAGCAAGTGCAATGCAGGTGTGAGTTCTCCTTTCTCCATCTTCTTCTTTTCAATATTTAAATTGACAAGTGTGAAAATGGTAGGTTCTAACTTCTATTTATAGGCAAAGTTGCATTTATGGCCCACATTAAATCCTTGCTATGGTGGTCAACTGGGTAGGTGAGATACGGGAGATCGATGAATTAGTGTGGAGCAATGTGGGGCCCATGATGCAGGATGACCCTCACGTCTCTCTGCTAACTAATGGCCAAGAGGTGACAGCACATGAGGATGCGAGAATTTCCATGTGGGTGTATTTCCAAGGTCAACCGTTGGAGGGATGACAAAGGGATTGTAGTGTTACACAAAGGGAGACCCACAACTGTGGGCCCATAGGGTCTAGAGGATGCTAGGGCAAAGGGAAAAGGGAAGTCCACATGGGGATTTCTATAGGAGCCAAAGACTTAGGGAATTTTGGGGTGATGAATTTGGTCAACTAGAGAATGATGACTTTAATGTTCCTAACCACTTTAAGTTTGAAATTAGGGGCATGCAAAATGAGGCAAAGGAAAGAGGGGGTCCCCATTCCAAATGGGGTGTGTGTGCTATAGGCACAACAAATGGTGAATCTACTAGGAGAACACTCCCAAGCGTTCTAAGGGTAAGGATTCATCCAAAACCCAGAATCTCTAGTTTCTTAAACCAAAAGCCAATTTCCTTCAGTGAACTAGGAACTTAAAGGAGGATAGGATCCCTAGTTGAATCCGATCACAGGGTATCTCAGAAGTGTGTGCAATGAGTTCATTTCCTTTCTTTAGAGACCACAATGAATATTTGTTAATTAGCCAAGGAAAGCTACGTTAATTGTGTAATCCTAAAAGTAACCTGGACATTGCTCTACTACCAATCATGCATACATAGCCCTAATGGAGTTAACACTTTGACCCCATGAACATTACCCTATTGCTAGCTAGGTGTCCATAGCCTTAATAGAGTTGTTCACACACCCCCACAGTTTCTTGTTTCATAATTTTATTTTATTTTTCTTTTAATATTTCCTTTTGATACTCTTTTCTTTTGCTCAACTGCATAATCGTTGAAGCTTACAGTGTGTTTGGAATCACAGTGGTCACATTTGGAGTAGACTTAGTATTTTTCACTTGTTGAAACCTCATAACTACTATCATCTAGCCTATTAGAAATATTTAAGATGTGTTTTCATGCATGATATGAGATAAATGTGAGGAGATTCAAATAAGGGTTTTGTCCTAGGTCAAGTTAGAGTTCAAGTAAGGAAACCTACTTCATAGGAGCGGTCATAAATCAATAGTAACGAATGAAGACTTATCCAAAGAAAAAATAGGAGCAGGCAACAAAGTGGGGCCCTTTGATGAGCCAAGTTTGGACATTGCATCGAAACATAGAGACACCCTCAGCAAAATGAGTTGGGAAAGTGAATGAATGTGAGGCAAAAGAAAAGTTGCAAAGCAAAAGAAGCTAAGATAACCTACATACAACTATGTAAAAAGGATGAGCTTGAGCAACTCAAGAAAGGAAATAATGTTTGAGGTATTTCTCATTGACAGGCATATGATATCCTCTCTAATGAGTGTTTTGAGGTGAAAGGAATTATCTCCTATAATTTCTAAAATTTGAAAGGGGCCAAGCTAAAGCTTGTTGAATTTGTCATGTCCCCCTTTCTTTTCACGGGCCTTATCCCAATAGAGGACCAAATCAACAATCTTAAAGGCCTTTATCTTGGCTTGGTGATTGAACCATCTCTTGACTATTCCCTAGTGTTTGGGGAAATTTTCTATTGCTTGATCACGAACCTCCTCTATATACAACTCAACCAAATGGGCTTCTTGGCATTCTCCTTCGTCATAACATGTGTTGATAAACTGGAGTATGGGAATCTTGAGGTGAACGGGGAAGATAGGATCTAGGCCATAAAGAAGGTGAAACGGGGAATTACCTAGGGTAGCCTTATGGCACGTACAATTTTCCCAAAGAGAAAAATATAGCTGGGTATGCCAATCTTTTGGATTCTTGTCAAGAAATTTCTTGATCATAGTTATCAGATTTTTGTTTGTTGACTCAGCTAGGCCTTTTCCCTGAGGCTATTAGTTAGAAAAGAATTTGAGTGTGATCTTGTAATTGAAGGCCCAACTAGAAAACTTAAGGGATGAAAAGTTAGGTCCATTATTACAGACAAGGGCAAATGAGCAACTGAAGCGATTCAAGATAAAACTCTCTAGAAAAATAGTAACAACTTTAGTGGTGCATTGACTACATGTTATTGATTCTTCCCATCTAATACAGTAATCAAAAGTGGTCAGAATGTACCTGTAGCCTGTAGAGGATGGTGGGCTTACTGGATCAATGAAGTCAAGTCCCCATTGATTGAACAACCTTACCTCCAGGACTGGTTACAACGGGACAACATTCCTTTCCTTGTTAGCAGTGGTTTGACAGACATGACAAGATCTAATGTGGTTATGTGCATCCTTAAACAAAATAAGCCAATAATACCCAATCCACAATGTTTGATGAGTTGTTGAAGGGCCAGATCTACATCTAGTGTCAAATTTTTCATGAAATTTTCTTAGAACCCGAGCTACTTCTTCTTTTCCAAGGCATCTAAGATAGATTCCTTCATGATTTCTCTTATACAGTATCGATCCCTACAACATATAGCCACTTCTCTTCAGTCTCAAGGTAGATTTTTGTATTCCTTGTAATCATGGCAGGAATTTTTTTTAGCAAATAGTAGACAATGTCATCATACCATTCTCCTAGAGAGATGTCCTCCAACCAGTAC